>NMRA01000219.1:433962-477548 GCA_002633005.1 Phoronis australis | reverse complement strand
CGGTGCGGGTTTGGTTGTAACCTTTCCGCTTGTGTCTCGTCCTAAAGTCGTCGGTCTGCGTATTAAACCCGATAAACTTTCGATTCACTGTTTAGTATAACCGGCGCTCGGCATTATTCCGATTAACAAAAGACGACTTATTCTTAAACAGGGTAAAAAACTGCGACACGGGGATATTTTGTTTCAGGGCTGTGACGGCCAACAAAGACCAAGCAATAAGATCATTGAACCAAGCAATTTCATAGTGTTGGTCAGACTGAAACTCAATGGTAGCGACTTCTAACAACAAATGAGTGCCCCATAAAATAATTCAATAGTTGGGGTTTAAACACAACGTCACTCCGTTTACTTCCATGACTGACGTGGAAGTGGTCAATCACATATTTGCAGAGTTTGTGTGTCCATGCGTGTCACTGTAACAGCCTGGATCGCGAGTTGGTGGTTACCTAAGTACCAGAAAACACCTCGGCTCGGCAGCAAATCGCATTTGCAATATCTGATTAAGTAGACGTCATATCTTTAAATAGCTAAAAGTCCCTGCATCAATATTGGGAGGTCATCAGTAACTTGAACCCGCTGCATTGATCTTATAGTCTGTGTACACTAGATATGCCTGCCGTCCGTAGTTTCTTTGCGTAGTGTGTTCGTGTGTGCCGTGTGACGAAATTAAAATCGCCGCGGCGTAGTCTCTTGGTACTTCGAGTAACCAGCCACAGATCTTGATATGGCTTGTCAAGTCTTGAATTTGTTGCTGACAAGCCTTGCAATTTCTGCATTGCACGTTGGAGGGGCTTCGGTGTCATTGGCGAAGTATGGATCAATCAAAGGCATCTTCGATTCCATTGAGGGAGTGACCCGTTTTCTCGGCGTGCCCTATGCCCAGGCACCGGTTGGTGAGCACAGGTTTTCCGCCCCGGCAGAGTTAAAACCATGGACTGGCCAACTACAGTGTACAAGTTACAAACCTGCATGCCCTCAAGTTGTGGGTTTATTTTCTCCCACGTCTAACTTTCCGTCCTCGTTCAGTGAAGATTGCTTGTATTTGAACATATTTGTTCCCAATCAAGTTGACCCAAAGAAGTCTTTGCCCGTCTTGGTACATTTTCATGACGGTATGTTTCAAGTTGGCTCGGCAGAGGGCGTGGATGGGACAAAACTGGCAGCGAGAGACAATGTGATTGTGATCACATTTAACTACAGGTTAGGTGTTATGGGCTTCTTGGGGAGAGATAACTATGGACTATGGGATCAGAATATGGCTCTCAGATGGGTTCAAGAAAATGTGGGTCATTTTGGTGGATCACCTGATCAGGTTACTTTGGCGGGATCAGGATCCGCGGCATTCGCTGTCGGACTGCACACTCTGGCCGATGTGAGTAATTCATTATTCAGAAGGGCTATTATGCTCGGAGGTTCTCCATACCAAAACGACTACATTGTGTCTATCTTACGAGCCAAGAATGCTACAAAATTGTTCTATGAAAAAGTCAGCTGCAAAGTTGGCGACATACATTGTCTTCGAAAAGTGCCCGTTGAGAAAATCGTTGAGACACAAAAACAAATCTCGGGCTCTGAAGTCTTGTTTACCGTGAGAGAAGACGGGCAGTTTGTCCCAAGACCATCACGTGACCACTTAAACAGAGACGATTCCGAAAGGACGGTCTCCGAATGCATACTTGGACTTAATGTCAACAATGGCGGCATTGAACTAGTGACTGACTCCATTCCTACTATAGAAACCCCACAGACTATTGAAGGTTTCACAGCTCAAACGTTTCCTGATGTATCAGAGGCCCTTGCTCACTTGATTGCTTTAGAGTACGGAGACACAATCGACTCTTTACAAACCATCCGCCGAGACGCTGTCGCAGGCAGTATTCGGGCAGGCCAGATGCGAATATCAGAGACAGGAATCACAGTTTTTGGGTATATCAACACGTCGCCTGACGCCACTTATTCTCAATCTCTCATGTCACCATCGACGTTTGGCACTGTGGACAACGACGTGTCTCGACTCGTGAGGGAATTTGTTCACTCAGGGTAAGAAACATGGTTCACTTGACTATTCTCTATTGGCGTTATTGAATAAGAAACTAAAGTTTTCGTGGAAGATTACATTAAAAAATTGTTGGATGGAAATCATTTTTTTTAATTCCACCGTCACGATGTACTGGATATCAATAACTATTATTTGAAAGTGACATGCTTAGTTTGTCCTAAGGACGTTTTTAATAAATCTATTTTTTTTTGTTTTCAAAGCAGTCCTATTTCAGTGAGCAACCCAACTTAAACTCAAAAGTTTACTATTCCAGTTCTACGCATAGGGTATAGTGTTTTCTGGGTTCAGCTCCACTATGTAACTCTATGGTCTAAGCAAGTTTTTTTTTCTAGAAAGCCGTCATTACCTTCTGGTGGTTTTGAATGGCCAGCCTTTGACAAAGACAACCAACGTATTTTAGTTTCGGATAAGCCATCTCTTGGCACAGACAGTATTGTCATGAGATACCCAGAGGAAATTGAGAAACGAATGTCGTTGTGGGCCGAAGCAGCACCGTCTGTGATACAGGGTTGCGAGTTGTGTCATGATGGAGCGATAACTGAAGAGGAGGGTCCGGTCTTGACCTTGTCACAAGGTCAGATTAGAGGTCAAAGACTAAACTTTGGAGGTAATGACGGTAACGATGAGAGTTATAGGACTACAGTCATTTTCCACGGAGTCAAATTAAGGCAATGTTACACTTCTCGTGTAGTTGAAAATATGAACATCTGATACGTGCTATTTTTTCTGTTTAACCGTAAAATGAGTGGTTTAGTAAGCAAGATATAAGAATCTATTGTTTAAAAAAAGAAATTTATGAAACAAAATCTCCAGAGCACCGTGTTGATAATTGATAAATTCTGTAGAAAACTGTTCTGACTTGGACGTTCTTTTCGACATCTTTTCCACTGGTTCTATGAAATTAAACCCGGACTTTTAGCCCGCAACTCCTAGTTTGTCACAAAACGAGGCTTTTGGAAATAATCGCAATTTCAGTGCGATACTGGTTTGGTGGACAGATATAGGGATAGCGTGTGTTTGGTGGACAGATATAGGGATAGCGTGTGTTTGGTGGACAGGTATATAGGGATAGCGTGTGTTTGGTGGACAGATATAGGGATAGCGTGTATTTGGTGGACAGATATAGGGATAGCGTTTGCATGTTTGGTGAACAGATATAGGGATAGTGTGTGTTTGGTTGACAGATATACGGATAGCACGTGTTCATACAGTGGCGGATCTAGGATATCATAAGAGGGGTGGGCAACTCTTTGTCTCGGGTAATCGCGTGAAGCACGACTGCATGCGCGCACCCAGCCTGAAATGAAGGAGGGCTTGAACTTCTGAGAATGTGGACCTCCTTGCTGCAATGCAAACGCATGACTAAAAAAAGGGGGAGACGCTTCCTACACCTTGTTTCGGCCACTTCGTCATTACCAGAGTTGATTAGTAAACTCAACTCAATATTTCCTCACGCTCTTGCTGTCTTCCTGTTTTCCTGTTTTATTTTTTGGGCCCATCCCCCCTAAATCCGCCTGTGTCATGAGCTGTGTTCATTATACGGAACTGACGTTCAGCATGTAGACTGGAGAAGTCTTTGATCATACGTGGAAAGCTTGCTTCATCTGGATGAACTAAAATGTCTCTAGTGCGAATGTTACGTGCTTGCGACTATACCTCGTCAATGGCAACGTTTCATTCAGCTAACCATTGATGGTCCAAGATGCGCACCTTGATTCGTATGGAATTTAAGGGTACCAGGTAATGGCGCATGAGCCCTCACTGCTTCTAAGCGGACCGTGTAGTGCTGTAGTAGTAAAATTAGAGGTAAGTAGGCGCCCAAAGCCCACCTTGAGCACTGAACGTAACTTACGGTGCGTAGGCGCTACGTTCAAATGCCAAAAGGTGGTTGGCAGCGCCTACGTGCGCCTACGCCCTACTACAGCACTGGAACCGTGGCCGATCGGGCCGGTGGTGCAAACATAAGATTGATGTGCAATAGTGTGCAAAGGAACACAAAACGTTATCGTTATACTTTTCGAAAATAAAGCCTTCTGACATTTAACTATCATCGTATGTGAATGTTCCAGGAGGTACGGCGTATGAGCTTTATCAAGGCGTTCCGTATGCAAAGCCGCCAATCGGTGAACTGCGTTTCAAGCCGCCACAGCCGCACTCTGGGTGGACAGGGATCCTCGAACCCAAAAAAATTCCCATTTCTTGTCCTTTAACGAGTACAATGTTACAGTTCGTCCCGGAGGAGCTGAGCGAAGACTGTCTATTTTTAGACGTATACGTCCCCCAAACGGTAGAACAAAATAGGTACGGCGAGTGGCTACACGTCTTGTTATTTCTTCATCCATTGTTGCAGAGAGAAACCTTTAATTGTGATCTTGTGTCGGCGGAAATCAGAATATTTTGACTCGCCAGATTTCCATTGGGATGTTCAATGTCTAGATACAAGATTTTCGTCTATCATATCTTAGACTGATTTCATGTTCCGTTTGATAATCATTTTGTATCCAAAACAAAAGGCTACGAATATTCTGACCCCTCCGCTCTGAGTATGAGAATCGTGAAATAGATTGATCAACTTGAACATTGACCTCAAAATGATTGTTGCAATTGCGTAGTGCTGTCACAGGAGTGGAGGCTTGGTTTTGGAAGGTTCAAAGTTGATGACCTTTCGATACTCTGTCAATGCCATGAATGATGTGGTTGGAGATAGAAATCGCATTCTACCTTGTTGTGAATAAGTGGGAGACACGTAGTTTCTGCAGTCCAGTAATCTGATTTATGGTTTGTGCTTTAGGTATTGTGTAAGAAAGAGATGCCTTTTAAACGTTGACTTCCAAATTTTTGTCAAATGATGTAATACTTATTTTCAGGAACAGGAAACTGCCTGTGATGGTTTTTATACACGGCGGCGGATTTACGGTTGGTTCCAAGAACATGTACAATGGCGCTGTTCTGACCACGTATGACGTCATAGTGGTGACGATGAACTACCGTCTCGGTGTTCTAGGTTTTATGTCCACTGGTGAGTAACTTAATCAGAGAAATTGCAACGAAGTATGAACTATCACGCAATTGTACCTTTTTACCCATGATCTCCCCATGGTCTGATATCATGTGCTTCTGATTTTACTCCGTTGGTGTTTCCCCAGTTGATCTGTTGCAATTGGTGTACCGTGTGAAAATTGGTAGGGAGCGGAGACGCCGCAAGTTAAAAATAAAGACCAGTGGCAATGAGTAAAACCTGTAATTGGGGCCAGAATAAAACCCTGCATGAGCCGTTTCTAAGTATTTACACTCTGTCCTCACTACGTTCACGGATCAAAGCTTACTGTTTCCTCTATCCTTGGTTTGAGTACACCAGCTTGTCCATTAACGAGTGTCCTTAGAATGCTTTGCCACGTTTTTTAACTATTTGATACAAATCTCATCAGTATATTTTCGGATGGTTCTCACGGTTTACCTTTTGTCCTATTGGTATAGTTTTTGTAAATTTTCCTGTGTATGAGTGAATGTCTATATGGCCTTCAACAAAACTTGGCTCTGGGAAGAAGATATCATCAATAGTTTTATGTCAGCGATTTGTGTTGCTCCCTTCACCATGTCTAATAAGCTATTAAGGAGCGCCAGTCACGTATTGATGGTTGAGGTCGTCTCATGAAATTACCCACATAGATTCCTTAATTATGCCACTCGAGCATTTTTTGTCAGTTCTCGTTTCACCTTGCCTATACATACGCCCACAATCCTGTGCGTGATGATGGGCAAAACACTTCAGCAATATTTTTGCAAAATGAGTGTATTATGTTGAATGTTGGCGCACGAACATAAATATGCGCATAACACAACACACAGAAGTTTATATTTCCCTTTTTAATAATAGAGCCAAGATGCCAAAATTCAAGAATCAATCTCTTGCTCATACTTGAAGCCACTATCAACCATGCTTTCGTGTTACACCAATATTCTTCTCAGGCACATTTGCTTTTCCAACGCTATGTCATCGCGTTTTTTTCTCTCCTCGAATAGCTATTGGTTCCAGTTAATGTCGAACTGCTTCGACGGCAGAAACTAATCCACCGTGACGAATAACTTAATTAACCCGATCCAAAGAAATAACTACTTCTCTCAAGCCTAGAAATCATGGATACGTAATCTGAGTAAAGAACAAGAGAGGACGGTAAATGGGCTTAAACTACAGTTATTTCTTGTTACTGAATGTTTAATATTAAATGTACCGTTAAGACATGTGTTTGATGTTTTAGAGGACGACGTATCTCCTGGTAACTACGGCTTGATGGATCAGCAACTTGCAATAACATGGGTGAAGCAAAATATTCAATCATTTGGAGGTGACCCTGATAGAATCACCATATTTGGGGAGTCGGCTGGAGCTGGTAGTGTTGCCATGCAAATGTTGGCTCCTAGCAATAAAGGTTTATTCCAGGTTAGTTCAAATTTATATCATAGTATTTATGGAAATGGATAATTGCGTATTCTTGGGTGTCCAAGAACTTGCTGGAAATCGTACGAGATACATAGTCATGTGATCACAAGTTTGAGGTACAATGTTTGTTTGTATGGTCGCGAAAGTCTTCCGCAGTGTTTCTTTACAGTTCTCCATGAAGATTGTTCCCGATCCTAATGAGAAAATAGAAATTGAGAGATGCGCAGAGGCGCCAAACCCAAAGGCATAAGAGGAGACAGGGTGCCTGACAGGAACCCGCCCATTTCCTGATACGCGGATAACAAAAAAGCGCCGCCAGCTTGACAGTGTTAGGGGTAACACGAGCACTTTCCAAGGAGATAAATCATGTATCTCATTACATTGTACTTTCGAAAATCGTGGTCGACATCCCCTTACCATTGCGACTTGCTAGATCAGCCAATGAAACCTGGTGAGCGCGGGTAAGGTGAGAGGAAATACAAAAACACTTTAAGGACGGCCTAATCTTCCTTCTCGACAACCATTGATATCCCACAATTCTTTGTGGATATACGTCTCCTTCTCGTCTTTCCAGAACGTGTTGGCTCAGAGCGGAGGCTCTTTTTTTGCGGAATACCTTACCACTGGTTACCGTTCGTCGACCGTGGAACTGGCTAGGTCTTACAACTGTTCCACCTTCAATAGTCACGTTATGGTGGACTGTCTAAGCCGTATAGACCCTATTACACTATCTTCTCTTGCCCATTTGCCTCTGGAAAAGCAGTCGGCACTCTCATTTTTTCCTCGCATTGACGGTGAATTTCTTCCCAAGCATTTAGGTAAGGTTTAAAATTGAAAGGAATTCTCGTGCAATTTAATGAAAGATAAAGTCATCAAAGCTCTACCACAGTAAGTATAGGCTAAAAATTATGAATTGAGATGTTGTAAGACATAAAAGAAGAGCATATTTAGACCTAAGTAAAACAGGTTCTATCAACACTGTGACGCTCTTGACTATGAGTAGTCCTGTCACATCATTTCCAGACCTCCAACTGAAGAGTGTAACATCTACAAATGGTGTCAGTAGATTTTGAAACATTTACGTGAATTTACTACTGTCTGAGAAGTCTCGCGGAGTCCCACATTACGAACATTTATTTACTGAGTTCCGTAAAATAATTGTTGTATACTTTCGATCTTTGTTCGAAATAATAATAAAAATAAAACAAATTTGAGCTTGAGTTGTTAACTGTTTTGCTCTATCTATTATCATGGTGTGCATTATCTTGCAGACGAGTTATTCAAAGACGGTGTTACACGTGATTTTCGGTTCATGACTGGAACAACACAAGACGAAGGCTACATGTTCCTTGATTTGATGAAGGACGTTTTCCTGAAATCGGAGCTTACGGATTCTAAAAAATTAACCTCCCAAGCATTTAATTATTTTTATAAAGACCTTTTGAAAGTGCGCTCTCGCGGGCAAGGCCTCAACGATCCGGAGTTCGTCAGAATGGGTACAGATTTCAATACTGATGCTATAATCACGTCAATCTGCGACCAAGATGCCAAGTTAAACTCCAGGTAGTACGTCAACATTTTTGGTTGCTTCTTGAGCCACTTCAAAGTACTAAACGGTCTGTAAATATTCAAATCATTCCATTGTCTGACGTCACTTAATCGCGTGACCAGCAACATAAATCCTGCAAAAGACACATATCTAAAAATATAGCAAAGGTAACTACCACAAAATTCGTTGTAAGGAAATCTAGAATTTCAGGAAGGTTCTGAGTCAATATCTTGCCATCGACGGGTCACATGTCTTCCCTGACTCGATTACAGGGATTTTTGTTGGACATGAGAAGAACTGTCGAGATGTTAGCCTGTGTGTAGCAACATAAGCAATTGTGAAGTACAACTCTATCAACCGCGGTATGTACATCAGTATCACGGGACTTGGAATTTTCCTCTTTTAAGAGGATTTCTTCTTTTTGGTTTCAATTTCTTCTTACTTGATTTCCAGTTTCCTCTTTTTTGTCTCTTTGTATCATTATTTTGGACTTTATTCATGCAAAAACGTTTATTTCAGTTAAATTTTGTAACACAAAAATACTTTTATACTTTTATCACACAAGCCTATTTGTGAAACATACGTCACCTGGAATTTTCATGATCTTTTTGTAATTGGCCATACCAAACCCTGGTAACAGTATACATGTCTCAATCTACTGTGTTGCTACTACCGCAGGTTGACATACCAAAAGTCAACACAATGACATGGGCGCACCCAGGGGGAGGGGCGAATTGGGCAAAAAGGTCCTCTTCAGTGAAACAAAAAGTCCGAGTAAACCAGACAAAAGTCCATAAAGTCCTCAGGAATTCGGCGCGGATAAACGATTGGTAGGTCCGAACTTAGCCCCGTTTTTTTAGTCCTCGTCGATTTTATTCAGGAAAAGGTGCCCATACCGAAGAATTCGAGCACCCCTATAGATTAGGCTGGGTGCGCGCATGAATAATCACGTTAAAGTAATGTGGACCTCTATTAAAAAGTTATTGGACTCATGCTGAGTTGTTACCGCAGTAAACATTCAGCGCTTTCGCTCCGAGCTTTAATTTATTCGCTGCCGACGGAGTCATCAGTTTTGGTGCGGTTTGTTGTTCCAGGTATGGTGGCATTACCTACAGATATCTGATGAGCTTCCACTCGGCACACCCAGGTTGGCCGGGTTTTTTCGAAAATGCTGACTGGACGCTGGGTAATCATGGCGACGATTTGCACTACACGTTCGGGGCCCCACTCATCAACATGACTAACATGGGCTGGTTTTTGCCCGAGAATTTCACATGGCCGGAAAGAGACATCGAATTTAGCAAACGTATGATGATGGCGTGGACAAATTTCGCTCACACAGGGTAAGTGTCAGTAGGTAAATATAATGGGGATATTCTATACTGCAATATGCGACCAGTATAATTTCCAAAGCATGTAAAAGAAAGATCTCAGAAGAGCCACGTGACCCGCTGACATAACGGTTAAGAAGCCGTCCCTTCATAAACATGTATGTCCCATTGCACTGTTTCACTGCTCTCAAGTTCACAATGCCCAACGTGTATCATGGGCGGCGCAGCACTGAAATAAGTGGGGGGGGGCTATGGCCCTCAGCCCCCTATGATGCGCGACCCATGTGTATTCTATATGTTTTCCCTTCTATGGGATACTGACCGCGTTAGCATCACAACTGACATCAAGCAAAATAGGACAAAATCCATCCTCTTTCTCGGGGTATACTTTTACCTGGAAGGACACCATGGCTTTTGGATATTTAGGTGTAGTTGGTCCAACCCAAGTTGGGTTGATGGCCATCCTGTGTATTTGGCGACCCATAGTTATAACTTCAGAGTGAAAGTATAATGAAAACCAGTAAGCCAAAGAAGCCAGGACTTAACTATCGGTAAACTTTGCCCTGATACTTTTCAAGTTAAATTCAACCTTCATAGTTGTGCAATTTCGTAACCACGTGTTAAAAATCTCCGTTGGCCGCAGCCATGTTTTCCTGCAACCAATGTCATGACTTAATTAGTTTGGTCACTTGATCAACATGATTTGTTACAGTGTATTTAGGACAACACTCCAAAAGGGGAATTGCAGTTTTGGAAGTGTGATGTATTATTGAAAGCCAATTCATGGGCGAGCTGCACTGAAACAATTGGAGCTATGGCCCCCCTGTGATGCACCGCGCACAGACCATGGGTGGCGCAGCACTGAAAAAGTGGGGGCCGGGCTATAGCCCCCCCCCCAGCCCCCTGTTTCTTTACACATCGTTTAGTATACTTTGTCATTTAAAAAGTACATTAACTGAGGATCTTCATTACGGGGGCCAAGGCCTTAATGACCATGGCAATCACAGGCGATGGATTACCTAGTATTCAGGGTGCCTCTGGTCACGGGGATTTTGCGGGGAGATCGCTAGCCGCGTTCTAGCCACCAGACACACAGCGGCCGTGCTGGCGTTACTGAGCTGCAACAACGTGATATAAAAATAATCTATTGTGACATTTTTTTGAGGTGATCATTGTGTGCCCTTGCTGGGAGTGCCAGTCTTCGTTGCTACTAGTCGACATCATGTAGAGACGACGAATCACGAATCAGAAGAAATTGAAATCTGATTAAGTCCCTAGTTTACAAATTTGTCTACTAGATTGCATGCGCTCATCACGTCTTGTCGAGTGCATAGATAAAGAGAGATTTTCCACATCTCTGTTGACGATTACACGACATTCTTTTGAAAGTCGCGTCAGAGTGGTGCAACTCTTGGTTAACGCCAGTCAGTAGCATGTCAGTTTTATCTCAAGTCGGTAATTCCCACAAAATCATTTTGCCTCACATGTTTTTGCACTTTCGAATGGCCATAGAAAAATTACAAGCGGGTAGAGGACCCTAGCAAACATCCTGTAACTATTTTCAGAGGGCAAATTTCGCGATAATAGTAACATGTTGAAAATTTGCAAGTTTTTGCTACACCGGAAGAGAATTTGAGGAACTACAACTAAAAGCTAAAACTGAAAAAGTTTCGAGACATTTTGAAACTCCTATGCCACGTGCCGTGAGCAATTCAATGTTTCCACTTGGGATATGAACGAGTAAGATAGAAGCTTACTACATTGACGTGCAATAAGTTTTAGAGTAAACATTTACTTTGTTTCTTTTTAGGAATCCCAATGAAGGTCCGTCGTCGGTTGATTATGAATGGCCAGTCTACACCGAGGAAGAACCCCTTGTGTTTGTGTTTCGAGACAAGCTTGCTGAAGCAAAAGGTCGAGACGCCGTCATCAATAAAAACGAGTATCCAGATATATTCCGGCCAAAAGCTATGAGGTTTTGGAATGAAGTCATGCCTCGACTTCGTAAACTAGACAATGAAAGAGAGGCTTGCCGGAAGAGAGGTGAGCTTCAGCTGAATGGCATTGTCAGCCTCCCGTTCAGTAACGCTAGGACCTCGCTAAAAAGCAAGACTTCGCGAGATTACGGGAAATATTGCGGTGCATTTTAAATGAGAACACGTGACTTTGACTAGGTTTTAG
This sequence comes from Phoronis australis, assembly GCA_002633005.1. NCBI lineage: Eukaryota > Metazoa > Phoronida > Phoronidae > Phoronis > Phoronis australis. Next base: position 465,987 of record NMRA01000219.1, on the reverse strand, counting down.
TTAGGTCCTAGCGTAGGTCCTAGCGTCTACTGAACGCACGCCAGGCCATATGACACAGAATATGAATACATTGCCGCCGTTGAGTTCAAAACTACATGATCTCTCGCAGTTGCAATCAGTTTAGGAAGAGATTCTACTCATCTACACGTTCTGAGTGCAAAGCTCACTGCATACAAAAATAAATTGTCAGTTTCCTTATGACGTTATCCATCCGGTATCCGGATCACCTCCGGTATTTCCGTAACCTCAAATTATCTCTCGGAGGTGTTTCCTAAATGCGCATGTGCGTATGACAGTCACAACAGAAAGTCGTGTGACTGTCAAAATGGCGAATGCTGCCGAATAACCTTCAATAGGCTCAAACGTGACAACAGCATATCAGAAAGCAGGCCACAGATTGAGAATGACGCATACGTACGTCTTTCGAAACCTGCTTGGTCGATAGTCAAAGTTTATAACTCTTTGTCGACTTAATCCCCATGGTGTTCCGACTCAGGAGTCTACGGATTCGTCCACAACCGAATTTACTTGAGTTTCCTCAAACCGTTATTTTTCGAAAGATCGTTAATACTTTTTCGAGGAGTTGCAATTCTGTAATTCCCTACTCATTCAGGTTGTCAAAAAGTCATTTTCTTCTAGAAAGCAACCTTATAGCTATCTCAATTTTGAAGCGCATTTTAAAATGCCAATAATTTTATCATTAGGCCTAATTCGGAATTTTCCATGTCAGTCACGCCCGGTTTTCATGAAGTCCAACGCGTTGTCAACATTCATTACTTGTTCTTTGAGTTAGTCCACGATACAAACGAGTCTTTAAATTAGCGCAATTAAGCCCAACTTCATTACGATTGCAATTGCTGCTATCGCCCGGCATCGGCTGAACAGTGAAGCTGAGATGGCGGGGATGAGAAACTAACTTCATGAATAACCTGCAAATTTCTGTGTCAAAACAACGCCACACTGTTCATGGGCTGGTGGCTATTTCAAGAGAAATCTGTATTTTATTGTCGAGTTCCCATAGAGCGCACTGTGAAAATCGGCGTATTTATTCCGTACCATGTTCACCACGCGAGTGCGCACCGCGTGCTGCGCATGCTTAACTCAATAACGTGGACCTGGACTCCCGTATTGAAGTTCGCATATGCCCAACACAAGTACCCAATTTGTTCCATACACACGTTATTGTTTATTTATTTATTTATTATTGTAACATTTACAATGAGGGTAGGCCTACCAGTTCACACTGCTTTCCATACATTGCTTACATGTAACTAGGAACAGCTCAAGTATGATTTGCAGCCCCAAATTTATCCTCAGTGATGTTATCCGCGCATGTGTGGACACCAGTCATACGGCAAGTTACGTGACTCAAACTGGAGAACGATTGGTGTGAAGACTGAGGTTCGCACATGGGTTCACCTTTAAGGGAAGAATCAGAGGCTACAATGATGTCCGAGGTGTTGCGGAGCCATAGTTTCTACCATTGTATCTATTTGTTGTATGGCCGACGGCGGTACCTAAAACTGAAAGACTTGTGTGGGACATTTGCTGCTCAGGTGGTGGGAAACATTTTCCTCAATTTTTAGAAGTAACAAAAATTTACTCTTAACTTTTCAGATGGGGCTTCTACGCCATTTTGCAAAGCTGTGGTTTTATTGTATCGCCTTTTGCCTTTCTTTGCCAAATTGCATTTGGGGGTTTTGATGTATCTGTCGGCTACTGCTTCACTTGCCAAATTCCACCGAGATGATGCCATTGTAACAAAATTAGACGATATGTGTTACCTTTTCATTCCACCTTTTTAAAAGGTCTGCGCTAGACTTCCAAACTGCACAACCCCTGGTACAGCAGTGACCTCCGGGACGATCTTTTCATCATTTTTCCTGCACGTTAATGATAATTGGTACGTGACATCCCTCTTACGATTCGTCTCAGTACTTTTGAATCAATACTGCTATGCAATGTGGTGTTAGTAGTTAGCAATTTCAACTAGTTATGGAATTATTTTTTGACAGACGAGGAATCCATGGAGCCTGCTGATGCTAGCAGTGGAAGTGCGCCGTCTGACGGGAGCGAGAACGTAGAGACTTCAGCCGCAGAATTGGATGGCGCCTTTCCCCACGAAGAGCTATGAAAATGTCATTTTAGTAGTCATTGATACAGTATGCAGTAGAAATTTATTAAGGATTGAATTAATTGAATAATTAACAGTGCTATGTTAAGTGATACATGGTCTGAGTTCAGTAGACTCAAGAATCTATCTAAGTTATCAAATTTGATCACCGTGCTTGTCATGCACGTTAATATTTCGCGAAGCCTTGTGCGACTCTTGTGTTTCCACGAGGATCTTGCGTCTAAGTTGTGGTGTATAATACGTAAATGATTTTAATGATTATGATGCCTAATAAAATAATAGCTTTATGCCATTGTGTTTTGCAAGCGCGACCCAGCTTATTGTCATCTTTAGGCGCGAGATGAGCTAAACTTTTCCAGAGATGTTTTTGCTTGCTCAAGTATACACTCGGGTGGATCTTCATACCTATTCCGTCCAGTCCAGAAATATGGTTTCTGTTGGTGGATTTCGAAGGTTAAACAAGAAATTATATTTGAAAAGCTTAAAATATTTTCAGTCTTACTATTTAAATGTTTGAATTAATCGCGGAGTATCAGTTTCGAATGATCTGTCATGAGTTGGCATGTCAGAACTCTGAAGATATAAAATTTCATCCAGGGCAAAGTGAACTTTGCAGAACTTACTGAAGACTACTTGGCTCAACATCTGGGAAAGTCGAGGGTCACTGGTCTCGCAAATTTTCGGGGAAATGATTTAAAGCAAAAGAGAAACAGATTCGTGTAATAAAATTGAAGTATTTATAGAGTAAATTCCGAACAACGGTTGAAGTGTTTTTTGAGATAAATTCGGGTAATGCTGTTCAACTATCGGCGCATTTTTTCATGCATGGTTGTCACAGTTTGTTTGCGGTCAACCAGTTAGGTTATTATTGTGCTTTGTTATTTATAGAATCGGTCAAGACATCTATGTTATTGAATTTGTCAGTATGGATAGTTCAACTGTACTAGTGTCCTGTGGCAGGTAGCTTTTTAACATTTGGAATGGAAAGAAAAATATTTATAAAACTGTTTGAAAATACTGACATCAGAAATATTTGGAATTATGCAATAAACAGCTGTTAACATGAATTTTCCGTTCCCATATAGACAGTGGATGCTTGCAAATAAAAGTCAACTATATTTTTACTTGTTTATTATATTCCTCGAATCAAACCGTGACCTTTCACCCAGGAACAAAGTCTCAATGCAATGAATTTTAATCCGAGACCGTCTCCCGAAAAGATTAGAACATTGCCAATCAAGTACCAAGGACTTCAACATGTTTTTAAACATGTTTTTAAAAATTTCAACTTAGCTTCATTTCCCAAACAATTTAAAACCAAGCGAAATGGTGCAAAAACAAAGATTTACTGAGAAGTGGATGAATGAGGATGATACAAATGTAGTAGAAAGCTGTGTGGGCCCAAATTGTTATACCGTCCCAAATTGTCACAGCTTCAAAATTATGACAGTTTGGGTCAGCACTGCAGGCCCAAATTGTCACAACAGGTTTTCTATGTGTCAATGTGATCCTGTAATGTCGCCGACGGCTGAAAACCTACCTATAAACACCCACGCTATGCACGAGTATACTCGAAAAGAAAGCCTGTCACGGATTTGTGTTTTGCGACTTTGGGTTGTACGCCCCTTGTAAAATTTAATCTGAGCCCCATGCAAAATCCCATTATACTTTCAGACACAAAAAGGCACTATTTTGTGTTTAATATTCCGTGACTGTTGCAAGCTTATTACAAAGCGATTCTTGCGCAACAGACTCCAAACTTTTTATTAATTTTACTTGAGTTAACGGAGCCGAAACTTTGTAGAGGCCCATGGGCGTTTGTGCAGAACTGCGCTTGTATGCGAAACTTAGGCTCATGTGTTAATATGCGAACCGCTTGGGTAAAAAGGTCGTGAAAAAGGCACTATTTCGATATAAGTCCATGCGCCTAAAGGCCAGGCAATACGGTAATACAAAACTATTTTCTAAATTTCTTGAGAATGCTACGCCAAGGGACTCCTAAGATACAGAGACAAACGAGAAAAAACATTAGGAAGACGGGTGCACCTACATGCGAGTTAATGTATGGACCTTTGAGAGAAACATTACCTGGGTTTATCTGGGAAACTTAGGCTTACGTGCCGATATGCGAATCGCTTTGATACCGCGAAAAAGGCAATAGGCCCATGGCCTTAATGACGCCGCAGTACGGTACAGGAAGACTTGTGCCCTACCTCAGTAGATGTTTTGTCCCATTGTGCAAGCGTACCAGCACTGAGTAGGTTTACGTTCTTATAGTTCAGCTTTCGGGCACCGACTGCCACGGGAAACTTCTTAAAGTTTTCTAGCCGCCCTAGACCACTCTTACGTCGCTTTGATGCATAATGTAGTCTTCAATGGCCGGAAAAATATGTACATGGCCATCTAGGTGAGTCAATATATGGCAGTGTCATTTATTGCAGTGATTTGTTTTTGCATCAAAAGGAAATTAATTTAAAATATCGTCCCAGGGGACCCAGACTGATCGGAGTACGTACCATATAGATCATTCTCTAGAAACTTCAAAATGCAAGACTGAACTATAACACTAGAATCAATTAACCGTGAGGCCTAATGTTGATCATATGTTGAACCGTAATCGCTTAACCCTGGGCCGTATTTCCGGCGATCGGCTTCAACTGCGCCGGTCCACTTCTCCTATAATGAGAGGCGGACGGAGCTCTGGAACCTTTTCCCCCGCCGGATACTCATGGGCGGTGCACCATGGGGGNCGTGGGGGGGGGGGGGGTTATAGCCCCCATTTTCAGTGCTGCGCTGCCCATGGTCTATAGCCGGCGCACCACAGGGGGGACTTTAACTCCCACTCTTTTCAGTGGCTGCGTCGCCCATGATACGGTAAGAAGGGTTGGGCCTGGGTGACTACAAGCATATCCTCAGTGTTTCGCAACGTGGGTCATGACCTCAAACCTTCGACAAGAGGCTGACGAGACCCGGGGTCCCTTACATGGGCGGCGCAGCACTGAAATAGAGAGCTATAGCCCCCTGCCCCCTATGGTGAAATAAATCGATCGCCTACCGTGAATAATACGCTTACAAGGAAGTCACGCATTTCTAAAGATATGCGGTAATTTTCACCGCTCGTCCTTCTGAACGGCTTTTACCAGGATCAAAGAGAGCGCGGCGCCGGAGTCAGGTACAGTTGTGATGACCGCATTGCCCGATACGAACAAGACCCTGTAATTACCCCCACCATAAACTCTTTTAAACATCTCTCAAGTACAAAGTGGCTCAGGTCAGAGCATACTTAAGAGTAGCAGCTGATAAGCAACATTCCACTTCATGCATGCATCGGAACAACCACCGGCAACCGCTTGAAACGAGGAGCTTCTTGGATGGCTCAGGCAGAAGACACCATCAAAGATGTCTGTGCAGTAGAAACTATACGGCGGGGAGAAGAGTGAATTCAGATGAATGAGAAACAGCAGGTAGATTTTGGAAAGGTGGTGATCACGTTGAGCAGAGAATCGGTAGAGAGTGGGCGCAGGGGGCGACAGATGCTGAAATAAAACAACTTATTGAAGACAACTCTCGGCATGGAGATGTAGTTGTTTACACGGATGGATCTGTTAAAAGAGGGGAACAATCTGGAAGGGGCTTCTCAGCGATTGTAAATGGCAGACCGTAGTGCAGGAACAGCAGGGAGCGTACAATATGACAACGTCCAGCATGAGAATGGACATAGAAGCAATTACACAGGCTCTCGAGTGGGTCACAACGACTCGGCAAGCACATGTGATCTTTGTTACAGATTCACAAAGTACTCTGAAAAAATTTGAAAGTGGACTTTTGAGAGCTGAATGGACTGAACTCCTAACAAAGGCGACTTTGAAAAAGATCACATGGATTTTTACCCCAGGCCATGCTGGAGTTAGGTGGAATGAACGTGCTGATGAGCTGGCTGGGAAAGCAAAACCAGAAGGGAAACTGTGTCCTGATAAACCGGAAATTGTGAATATGGTCCGGGAGAAGCTGAAGAATTAAGGACCAAGAGGAATCAGAACATCATCATTTGGAACGACTTCGTGAGCTAGGAGTTGGATGGGCTGCTTGCAGAAAATGAAGACTTTGTGGAAGAAACAGAAGGCTAGTGAATCAGCTACTGATTGGAACTGTCAGCATCTACACACTTCGGGATGTACTTCTTCGGGGGACGGAGTGCTTATGGGGATGTACCTTGTGCAGTGATGGGATGTACCTTGTGAAGTGATGTCGGTTCTTTACTCAGATGACTCAGAAACATTTCTGACAGTACATAATGCAGAATTTTTAAAATGCATTAGCCACTAATTTTCGTTGAAAATGAACACCACGGCGACATTCAGCTGGAAAAAAAAACAACCACGTACGGTTTTCGAAAATCGATGAACTAATAATTCAAAAACTACATTCATTGATTCTATTGAAGATAAACTACCGCGCGTATTAATGTACTCGGTGGATATACAAACGCTGATCAGAGTTAATAATATCACAGGGATTCATTTTTTAATATTCATTCAATCTCGTTTAACCAGATTTTTTGACAAGGAAACAGTTGTACTTAAATAACTTGTGCCCACTTATAATTTTTTATTACTGGTAAAGAGCTAGAATGGTTATATAGTCAGTGCCACCAAAATTGTCCAGAGATTAAAAGTCTTCAGTTTGGTTATCACCATATTTGCACTTTTGTATATATTTTATGATTTGAGTTCTAATGAAGATTAAACTTTAATGAAAGGCTTAGTGCACCTGTAATGTGGAAAGTTCAGGGATGGGCTCACAATGAACTTAACTAATTAAGTTTCGCTGGCGATCAAAATCTACCACTTTTTTGATACTTCAAGTTTAAAACTTAGACAAAAAGTTATCAACCAGTTCCCAGCAAAAAACAAGTGGGCAGAAGCATTGAAAATTGAATAAAGATAACCATGATGAAACATATCGTTCCTTTGGGAAGTGGCCCTTTGTGAAGATAAACACATGTTAACCTTTTTAGTCATTTTGTAATATTTATAATGTGCCAAGTTAACACTACTCTCCAGAGTTGCAGGCTGTAACTCTGCAAATGTCAGAGGAAACCAAATAGGGGGTTCTAACGACAACCATTTTGAGACAGTAATGCTACAGCTATTACCTTTCCACTTCATTAGCTCAGATCTACATCAATACAAAGGGCGTGTTGAATAGGCATCGTAAAAGTAGTCTGGGCTAAAGGAACTTGAGGGGGGGCCAGTGTAAGCGAGAAATTCTCCACATGGGGGGAGGGGGGGGGTCGCCCATGCCCTGGCTAGTAGTGAAAAATACCCTAGTTTCCGTGTCTTTTGTTTTCCCACGAAAGAAGAGAAAGTGAAAATCATATGCTACATCGTGGCCTACGCAATCACAGAACTGTTCCGAGTCGGTATGCTGTGGCGTGAATTCAGTTAATCTTGCTTTGAATCTGAAGGTCGCGTACTAGGCGTGAATTCTTTTTGGACTACACAACTTGTGGAAACTTGAAAAGTTCACTTAAATAATCACGTTCACGTTGATAAAAATTTGCACTGCTCTAAATCAAATCTCATGCTGAAAAAATAACGTAAATTTTAACCAATCCTTGTTCAACTATTGGCGATCTTATTCACCAAAGAATCGTATTGATTTAACAATTCACAGTTCTTCCGAAGTCCTTTGACACTATAAGTTACGGTAAAGGGGGAAAATGGGTGATTATGAGGTCAATAATTACAAAAACTCTTTACACTGAACAAAAAAGTAACATGATTGCCCAAATGAATATTCAATTCGAAGTTCACGCTTACGCGATCTTGAGATCAAGCAGGATTCCAAGTTCACGCACTGACCAGCATGGAGGTGACAGCTTATGAAATCTTTTGGAGTAAGTAAGTAAGTAATTAAGTAATTTTTTATTATAGTGACATGCGTTCAAATGAACTTAAACAATGAATGCGTTACAAAGACTAGGAACACCCAGCCCTCCACGGGGCTAATAAGTCACTTTAGATACATGATACAAAAAAGAAAAGAAAAGTGTACACGCATTGCAAGAGGACCAGAAAGAGAAGGCCAAGATAAAAGTGATCATAAATAAATATAATTTTTCCTTACTTCGGTTATACAGAATTTGTTAAATGCACGACACTTTTCATTGCTCACAGCCTTTATTCCGTTACGTTCGTACTTTCGGAACAAAACTATACTCTCACCTTACTTCAAAAATATTTTTGATGAAAACTGACGTTTTTCTAATAACATTTTTTTGCATGATTGTAATTAATTTACTTTCACGTCTTTCTGCACGGAATCGTGGATATTTAATCTCAACTTGACAGTAAAAGGTTGTTTCTGGCATCTAAGAAAAACGGACACTCAAACAGAAAATGTAGTTCAATTTCGACCTGACCAATGTGACAAAGACATCAAATTCTGTCATCAAATTCTAAAGAACGAAAACACCCGACCTCAACCAATAGCTGTAGGGTTCCGGTTCTAATTTGAGCAAGAATTGACCTACTAGGCCGAGTTAAATCTAAAAGCACGTAAGGCTCAACTTCAAAGACATTCCTCATCAAAACATAGGTTCTTAACTTTGGTTTCGAACGGCTTTCAAACAACCACCTATTACAGGCTAAATCATGCAAAATATTCTTACAGTGAGACAGATTAATTGAACGTATGTTATGAAAACAATCCGAAATCCCTAATTCTTCAAAAATGCTCAAAACTTCAGACGACCAATTATTAGTACAAGTAGTGTAGTCCCACCAAAATATTCGGTATGTTAGTCTATCATCCTCGAAATTAATAATACGATTCCACATTCTCAAAAGCTCAATTTTCCGCCTAACACTGGGGAATTCCCACCCCATGTCACCCATAACAGCATGATTAGGAGCAAATTTGTGAACGCCCAAGAAAAATCGCGCGGCTCTATTCTCAATGACATCATGATCCTGTAGGCTAGAGCCGCCCCAGACACCTACACAATAATCTCTAACAGGCACAACACAAGCATTGAATAATGTAGTGAACGTTCTGTACTTCATATGTTTATTCTTTTTATTAATTAAAGCGCCAAAAGCTCTTCCGGCAGATTCGGATAGAGTTTTAGCAGTTTCAGAAAACTTCAAATGTTCATTTAAAATTATTCCTAAATATTTATATTTGGGTGCATATTCTAGGTCTAGTCGACCCAACCGAAATGAATGTAAACTACGGGAGACATGCTTGGATCTGAAGTGAATAATATTAGTTTTTTCCTGATTGACAATTAGCCTCCATTTAGAGCACCATTTATCAACTACATTTAATAAACCCTGTGAATTTTCTTCGCTCTCGGCAAGTACCACTATATCGTCAGCATAAAACAAAGATGAAACATTACCAGCACCGATAGGAATTCCTAAATTTGACTGTTTTAATTCCTTTGCCAAATCATTTATAAATTGTGCAAAAAGAGTAGGTGATAAAACATCTCCTTGTTTGACCCCACAAGATGTATAAAACCAGTCCGTAAAGGTATTATTAATCTTAACATAGGATTGAGTTTTGGCATAAATATTTTTAACCGATTCATAAAATTTTCCAACTATCATAAGATCCAACATTTTAAAAAGTAAACTATTTCTATCTACCCAGTCAAAAGCTTTTTGCATATCAATAAAAGTAGCAAATGTGGATTGTTTGTTATTCAAGCGATTACGTCTAATCGAGGTCAAAACAAAGACGTGATCAACACACATACTGCTCTGTCACGACGAAAGCTATCATTGCTCATCAACAAGGAGCACGTTTTCCTCCGCTTACTCAACCAGTCTATTGTTCAATACACTACTATACAACTTGTATACGTTAGACAACAAGCTGATATCTCTATAACTCAGCGGGACGCGCGGGTCCTTCTCTGAGGAATAGGCATAATAACGGATCTAGCCCATAAACTATAGGTACCATACCGTAACGAAAAACCATTTGTAACAAGTCAAAAGGTCAATAGCGGTATCATTTTTACATACTTCATAACAAATATGATCAATTATTCCTACTGCTTTATTGTATTTAGATTTCATCACTACCCGCTTTACTTCATCGCGAGTAATATTTTTATTCAAAATACTATTTTCATCAAAGTCAAGATTATTAAACGACTCAAGATGAGCTTTTTTGAGAAGCATATCAGCATAAAATCCCCGGTCAAAATTATTTACAGTTGGACCATTGTATAACGATTCATACTCGTTCTTCCATTTATTAAAAACATATTGGTTATTGGTATTAGGGTTTCCAGTGTCATCGTATACCTCCATGGGTATTGTCTTAGGAAGTAAATGAACAGTAGGTGGCGTCCGACGTCAGAGGTTTTCGGTAAAGAAGGTACAATTCCCAGTAGCACCTGTCAAGGTTGTTTTGTTTGGTAGGCCTACAAGCTAATTTTGGTTTCCACCAGGGTTGTTCTGCTACACATGGCTCACTAAATATCCCTGCTTTTCACTGGATAACAGTAGAGTTAAAAAGGTACTATTTTCTACGTTTTTCTTCGTTTTTTGCTCTTGTTTTATTTCTTATCGCTGGGCAGTGAACCTCTTCAACTTACATTTTCATTGTTACAATACAATTTCAATTTGTATGTAATAGTTGTAATACAAATCTACTCGAGTCGACTTGGCACTGGTAGGCAACAGGTAGCCCCTCGGTTGGCCATTTAGGGGCTACAATACTTCCATTCGCTTTCTGTACGCATTTCGTTACATGTGTAGTAATAGCCGAGATTACCCGACCCGGGGATCGAACCAGCGACCCCCATAAAACCAGCAAGCGTGCTAACCATTCAGCTAATAGGCAATTGCCCGTTAGCGAGTAGCTAACAGAGGCTCATATAATTCACCGGAAGCACATCTACAACATTCCCCCCTTTCCTACGGAACGGGCACGCGACAGGAAGGTGAACACCAGGATGTCTCGCATACAGGTCATCAACGTCCCTTGGTACCTTTACCACCACAACACAGGTGAACACAAGGTCATCTCTCATACAGGTCCTTGACTCCTGGAATCTTCCACGCGCGCTGTCCCGAGGTCCGTGGGTACTAGTTGGCAGTGCTTCATCGGTAGATCATCCGTTTGCCGACTACGCCATTTGTAGTAATAGCCGAGATTACCCGACCCGGGGATCGAACCAGCGACCCCCATAAAACCGGCAAGTGTGCTAACCATTCAGCTAATAGGCAACTGCCCGTTAGCGAGTAGCTCAGGCTCATATAATTCACCGGAAGCACATCTACAACACATGTATTTAAATGGGCGGTAACCCAAATCCGGTAACCAATTTTGATTTTTCAACTCGTCAAAAATACATTCCACACTTAAAACTATCACTTTTTCACCGCGCGCGATAACCTTAAGGAGGTCAACTGAGTCACATGAGTTAGGCAAAGGCTAGCGCGACACTGAGCGAAGCGCATGACACTAGCGTGTGACACTTGCAAAATAGCATGAGAAGGCATCAGTTGAAATTTGTGTCAAGATTAAATTATGTCCCTTGGACTTTTTATTCGTCAGCATGTGTGATTCACGTAAAATGGCACCCGGTAAGATACACTTGAGCAAACCATGACAGATTTTCATCGATTTTTTCAAGTTTTGCTAACTAAATTGTATCCAGAGTCATGGTATGTGTTAATTATAATTCCATGTTCCTATATGTACGGTTCATTTCATTTTATTTGCTGTATTTTGAAATGAGTAACTTTTTGTGGGGATGTACTATTGCCCCTGTATGCCTGTGGCATCCAGGGCGATGTAATTGCCTATGGCACTGGCCGCCTTAGCTCTAGGCCCACGGGAGCTTATTTCAATCTTTTAGAGCATACCTTTAGTATACACCATCATTAAAAAAGGTAGTAAAGCATACGTGGCTACATCTCTAGATAGAACCGTTGAAAGTAGTTCTCAGTTTTGCCACTACGGGACATACTTGTGGATGACTGTGATTGACTGCTGCTTGATTTTGACTAGGGTCATTCATTGTCTGACCCTAATCAATGGCCAAGCAGCAGCCAATAAGCTTCTGTGTCTTGGCCCAGCCAACAGTAAACAGCGCAACCGTCTGGACTGGTGATGCTCCCATAGGCGCTTCATGTGCCAAAAGCCTTTTGACGAATTATGCCTTACACTGTTTGAAACAACAAAGTTATGTTGCTATGTGTACCTTTGCTTTTGCATTTAGAGGGACACTGTTGGAGGCCATCGATGTCTTTAATTCCTTCCAATTCGAACAAATACTCCATAATCAAACTTTTTTTAGCAGTCCTTTATTCAATTGCCCAAATCGGCAACTGGCCATTTTTACAAAGTGCGCGCTTCTATTTATATACTAAACATGCCGGAGCATCCAGGTATCATTATACACAGTACTGACTCCTTCTTTACTTATGTTATCTGTTAGAGCTAGGTTCTAAGCTCCTATTGGCCTAGCATTAGGCGCAGCCGACAGTAGGCTACAGGGTTTACATATTATTACATTGTATAGAATATAATGACTCTGTGAAAAATTAGCTAAGAAGATCGAGCTAAGCTCCTGTTGCTTAGGCAATATGTCTATGGATACTGTAGCATAGGTGTATAACCTTGTGAATGGAACTGCTTGATCGATTTACGTTTTGATAAAACAAAATGTACAAAACAATGTGCAAGGAAATAGTTGCTTGTGAATAATAGATTGGATATAAATGCACTTCCAAAAGTGCAATTATCTGCCTTCCCTTTTTTCCTGAATGTACCAATTATAGATCACCCAGGATCAAAAAAAGTAAACTTGGACTTTAGTAAGAAAACGTAGTTGTCAACGGATCATTATTAACATGTTGTCTTGCTATTGGATTGAGCTCAGTTGCAAGAGTATATGATTAAATAGTACCAAAATAAGACAGAGTTTATTGTCAGGCAAGACTGAAATTGTTGTGATTTGAGGTTTTCAGTATATTTTCACTTAGAAGTTATAGCCAGTCCCTGACAAGAAATTACTGAGGTGTAGAACAGACTGGGCTTAGACTTTCAAGTTTCAAGCAGGTTATTTTGTCAACTTTTGATTTGGACTACTTATCTCAACACAGTCTGTCTGTCTTCTGGTGAGAAGTGACTTCTAGGCTCACAATGCAAAGAATACTGATAGTTTTTTATTCCATGAGTCCATTCTCGCCACATAAAATGACAAGTTGACTAGCCAACTAATGTAGGTGTATAGGCACATATATCCTAATATCAGAGGATTTTCTACATTGGTGATCCACCAAGATTGAAACTGATCAAAACTTGACTGCCATCAGGATGGTTACGTCAACAATTTCTGTGACAAAATGGAGAGACACTTGAAAGAAATCTGAATTACTGTTCAAGATGGAAGTATTTAAAACATCTTGCTTTTTAAATGTGTCTCTCTCTCTGTGCTTAAAAGGTACTTTTAGCATTGTTGGTTTAGCCAGCGTGAGGAATATTTTATTGAAAATGTTCGCGGTATAAAGTGCTTATGGGATGGTCACCGCCTCTGAACTAAAACTACAGTAAAGTCTTGGTGGATTAGGGAAATTTGGTCTCCCCATTTTTTTCATGAAAGACAGGTAGCACCAAATCGATGCTTTACTGATGTTTTAAGTTTGATTTCATGACTTGGCATTAGACTAGGTTTTGAGTAGCTGTGGGCATTTACAACAAATAAAAAATAATCAATTTTGGCAATTATTTTGTCCAAAATTAGTGAAGTTTTCCATATCAGTTCTGTTGAAACTCTGAAATTACTCCTAATTTGTCTAAGGAACAATTTGTCGAGATTAATTTCATAGTGGTACTTGGGTTTAAGTCAAAATTTGTTGTTTTTTTTGCTATGGGAGACCGGTTTAAAACTGGTTTCTTCAATGTTTCTTAATCTTAGGCTCCTTGTTATGCGTCAACCCAAACTGAAATTGCCAAAAAATCTGTTAAAAACATGGTGTTTAAATCTGAACACTAGATTCTTGTATGGAACCTGTACCATACTGGGATCCTTGCGGACAGGGACCGGAATTCAGTTTGTTTTTGTAGAGTCCGATTGCTTTAAATTGGAATAGGGCCTCTGGCATCTTTGATCTGCCACCTTATTGACATTCCCGATGTAGGCTGTTTAGTTTGGTGAAACAATGACTGCGGAGTTTCGTTGTTTCATCAGGATTGAATGTTTTTCTGATGTTTCATGTAAAGTATTATTCAATTTGTCAAAACTATTACACTAGGACTTTTCTATTCAATGTGTTTGCCCAAACTGTATTGCTGTGTCCCCACAATGCACAGCCTCAGCCTGAGAGTGCTCAAACTATTGCAGGAAACAAGGCATCTGCAATATTTTGTTGTCATGTATCATGCTGGTATTAATATTAAGCGCGTTTCAAATAAATAAATCTCAATTTTCTTATGAAATCTGAAAACTATTCTAATACAGATGACTAGCATCTCTACAGATTCTGTAGGGAATCACCAACAGGACTTTTGTGTAAAGTACATTCAGATTAACTCTTACCCTTAGGGTCAACAAGCTTAGCATGCCTGCAGTACAAATACACGCAACACAAATACATACACCACAATAACAAATAAGGTTTTTAACCAGTGTATTCTTGTCAGATGCCTCATAGGGTAGGGTCTGTCATAGGCAAAACTTTTGCATTATCCTAAATTAAGCTCTGTTCATAAGCTTCAGTACAAAACAGTCATTAAGTTGTTGAATTCAGGAAAGGCAGTTAACTTCAACTTGAACAAGATTACTGCAGTTATCTGCCATTAATGTCTGTGTAAAGGGAAAACATTGTTTGTATACTGGTTTTAGGTTAATTATTATCAAATAGTAATTATGATTATATACCACTGTATTGAATCTGTATTGGCATATGGCACCCAAAATCTGCATTCCTTAATGTACTAGGGGATAGAAATGTTGGCAAATTACGGTAATAGTCACTTGCAGGGGTTCTGCATTTTGAGAACCAGTTTTTGGGAATCAAACCAGTTCTTAAAATAAGATACCCCCTGTGAGTGACTATTGCCAAATTCTAAATGGCTTTAGTGAACATTCTTAGCCTAAATTCCAAATGCGTCTTAAAGAATCATTTTTAACTAGTAGTGTTTAGTGAATTATGAGCAAAGATTTGATTTCTGCATTCCACAAACAAATTTGAGATTTAACGCTTGGACTTTTAATCAAAGCTGTGTGGAGATTTAATTTGAGTGACAGCTCTATAACCTTTGAACTGGGAAAAAGAAAAAATTCCACTCATTTGAAGTTTGTCTGGGGAACTTTTTCTATCATGTAGTCAAGATGTCGATTTTAAAGTTAACTAGAAACGAAGATAAAAGATTCATCCACACAGGTATTCAATATTGCAAAAAGTAAAACTATAAATGTAAGATCCTACATATCTTTAAAGCAGCGTTGTCATCACTTAAAGGCTCTTGTTTTTCAACACATAGCGCTTCAACGAGTCAAACATGTAACATCAAAGTTGAAAGGCAGTATGCCATAATTCAAAGTAAAAGGGCTATATGTTGTTGAAAGTTTAAGTATAAGTTTAAAAGTTAACGAAGGCATGTACTGCAGAGTTATAAGACGGCAATGTGATCAGTGTAACTTGATTTTTACCCGAACACAAAATTTGTTCTAAATTTTAGCAAGTTTTTATTTCGGCAGATGACTTGTAATCACACACACACATGTTAAACTGGAAGCATATTAAGAGTTTGTTAACGAAAAAGTCGTTTTGTTTTCATTTAAATTTCAAATCATTGATAGTACTGTGTCCAGACGATTGTCTGTGAAGTCCCTAAGACATGATCATGGTCATTTTTTGTCGATATACAAATCCTATTAAAAACATTGCTTATCGACTTATGTGCAGAGCTTAGGCTTTCATGTAAACTACTGCTGCATGGCATAAAGAGAGAAACCATTAAAAAGTCCGTTGTACGTGACTGGAACGTGACTGGAACGCTGGTGGTGTAATTAAGGAAGCCGCTCATATAAATTTTGTGATAAGAATGAATAATGAGTCTGTGATGACATACAGTCCTTTGTAAGTTACAGTTCATTGTAGATCAAAGTTTTTGCTTTGTAGCTGTTTGAAATATGGCTGCTCTTATGGTATGTTAACTCCTTGTGGCTAGATATTATGATATAACGGCATTTTTAATGGAATTGAATATTAAGATTATTTGAGTATCAACATTGGCTGCTAGTCAATCCTAAATTTTACTAAAAGTGATAATACGTTTTTCAGCGGATGTGACAATGGACTCCATCATTTGTTACTGGCATGGTATTGAAGGAGATGCGGTGACTGTATTGGATTTTCTTAAAACATCAAAATATGTTGCCCAAAATTTATTTTCTGTTGTGCTGTGCCGGTCAGCAAAAGATCTCTAGTTTTGATTTTATCTGCTGAGACAGTTCTGTTGTCTTGTTTGTTGTGCTATGCATAGATGTTTTGAATTCTTGATTTTATAAACGTGTATGTAATTTTGAATTTATGTCGAGAGCTGCTTTGGTGACTACTACCTGGGACATCCTGTTTCACTCAAGAGTGAGGTTGATTGCTTTGATTTTGATTTTGCGACATGTCAGGAAAAACGAGTCGTGAAAGCAATTCATCAGACAATATTACTTGTACCTATTTTGAAGGCATGTTTGATTAATTTGGCGTTGAATTTTAGTTTAACAGTACTGTAAAATGTAGTTTGGTCCTTTTTAGTCGATTTTTGAAGATGCAATTAATATGAATTGTGAATTCTTTGAACTGGAATTGGAGACAGGTTGACCAAGTTGCACAGTGCAAACACTAATGACTGTCCTGGCCATTAAGCACAGTGTTCTGTCATTACCCATACGCTCAACTTCAATCTTGATGAGAACAGCTTAATATATTATTTCCAAATGAAAATACAAAGTTTGTTGCACTGACAGTTTTAAGATGCTGTGAGCCGCCATTTGCAACTATATTTCCAAAGAAAAAACATTGGCAACAACCCTTTTGCGGGCATGCATTAGAGTTTTTTCTTGTATCACGAGAGTGGAAAAATTAAACAACTCAAGAGCTCAAGTATCATGAACAGAACAGGATAATATTTATTCACTATCATTTTAGACCCTGATGATGCGGAAAAGACACGGTATAAAGACTGTGACAGCAGCTCCAACCACAAGCAATGGGCTGAATGAAGAATCACCTGGGAGTGGTCCAACCAGAATGAGACAATTGTTTGGATTTGATTGGTCAGATTTGTCTAGTTGGGAATCATTTCTCGCTCTACTTCACCGCCCCACGGATCCTGCGAGCCTGGCCATCACAAGAGTCCTGTTTGGTATATGTGCAGAGCAGATTGTTTACTGTTTAACGTACATGTAATACTGAGACATGATATTTTCAACTGTATTGAGTTTTTATGAATCTTATGACAAAGTTCAATAGCGATAGCGTTCAAGACTGTATTTGCCACCATATTGTGCGTTGCTTGATACGGGGGACATTGGAAGTGCTCCACCCCTGCCTGCCAACAGGTGAAAAATGCTAGTGAGTTTTAGCCAACTGTCAGCATACAACATTCGACATGGCAAATAGACTAACAATTCTTACTTATACCATCCTAATACGTGGATTTATTACAATACAATAATATACAAAGTCTGGGTCCCCTCATCTTATTCTATATTTCTCGTTGTAATTAGACAGTTATCACACTGAAATTTATTTTTTTCTGACAAGTACTTTTGAAGAAATGTTATGAATAGTACTCATTAGCAGTTTACGGTTGGCTCATAATGTTAAACATTCTTTTGTCGAATACTTACATATGGCAGTTATTTAGTGTACAAAAAGCTGAAGCTCGGTGTGAAGTCACCTTCTGTTGAACAATTAACTGTTGATTTAGACCGCTCACATTATGAAATGAGTCTTGACTTATTTCTAACTCAATATGTGTATGAATGTTTTGACTTCCCCAGTAAGGGTTTAAAGATGAGAGTGTAAATAAATCAAGTACCGGAACTTAGGCAAAAAACGCCCTGTAGGCTTGGTGGACTGCACATCAACTTACCTCATACCTGGGAGCAGCCCATGAAGTGTCTCCTGACCCACCTGTCACATGACACAACAAAGAACATACAATATCATTCTACCTGTACATAGCCTTGGGAGAAGGCGGGAACTTCGCGGTTTTTTTGCTATGCAAGTTCCAGTATTTGAATTATTTACACTTCCATCTGTTCCTTACTCAGCGGCGATTCCTGGGAAAATAATTGCAGGCGGTCTGATACACGTTGTACCAGACGTGCGCAGGCCTCGCATGTGGGCCCATTGCACTGATCACCTGGAAATACTTTATGCTTTATTAACATGTGGTTAAAACCTAGCTGAGGAGCTAGAAACCTGGCTCAAGGGTTTAGCAGTGTGACCTGGTGGGACTCGAACCCACGACCTCGGGTAAAGAAGCGGGCACTTATCAACCAGGCCTCACTGTCTCCTCTTATTCCTGGGACTTGGATAGAGTTTTGTTTTTGTTAGACAACTGGATAACAAAGTTTGCTTGTTGTCGAAGGTCATTTTATGCGTCGGACATGGTTTTGGACAGTAATGAACCCACTTCAGTCCAAAACCACTTTCTGTTTTTTAAGGAACTAGTTGAGACCTGGCGTGCGTTCAGTAGCTCTAGGACCTATGCTAGGACCTAGCTAAAATCTATCCAAAGTCACGTGTTCTCAAGACACGGCAATATCTCACGTAGTCTCGCGAAGTCTTACTTTTTAGCGAGGTCCTAGCGTTACTGAACGGGAGGCAGTGTTGTAATAGCAGTGACTGATCTTAACCAAAAGTTTCTTTCTTCGTCAGGCATGTAGGAGATAACTGTTGTTACTACGGTAATGAATTTGTATTTTTAGGGTCACTTATGTTTCTGGACACCTTCCAAGAGCGTGGCTTGGCCTTCGCTGATCATATGTGGGGAGACCCGTTTGAATGTCGATTTCCTCTGTTTAATTTTCTCACACCCCTGCCACTTCAGTGGATGCTCCTGGTCTACGTGTTCATGATCTTAGGTACGTTGAAAATTTTAACTATGAGCTATTGACATTTTTTTTTGTAACTTGAACAAAATTGCCGAAATGGTCATTATTCCACATTCACTAAAAACTGAGAATTTGCGCAAGATGCTGTTCGATGACTTAGTTGCCAGAACATTGCCAACTGTGCTAATAATCCAGACTAGTGAAGATTTCTTCTTGTTCATTGCTGTTGATAAATTGCAAATGTAATTAGGTTACACTGTTCCATGGTAAGGTTCGGGGAAATGGTAGAAATCTTTACTGTTCCGTTTTTCAATGGCTAATCCATACCAAATGATGTCTTATGGAGGTTGAAATGTATTGTTTAACTTGTGACATCCATGGTTATCCACTATGGGACTCTACCTTTGTTTTCTTTTGCTACGTTTTTGTTGATATAACAATACTGGTCACATGGATATGGTATGGTAGGTTGTATCTTGGGGCAGATAAGCTGGTTAATGATAAATGCTTGCCATTATCTTTATTATAACAAAGAAAAAAAAAGTGAACAATGGATAGGCCAATCTACTTATCTCTATGGGATCAGCTTGCTACCTAGTTTTCCCTGGGTAACAGTGCATTGAAAACTGGCAAACTCTTCAGTTGACCACATCTTCACACTTGATTGCTTGTCTAGCTACAAGTACAAGCACCCACAACAATGCAGCTTCTGAGGCAAAATGTCTGGAATATTAATTGTGATATTTTGTCCATAATTCCAGAGGACTTTCTTCTCACAGTACTAAACCATGTTAGACACTTAACCCACTAAGACTTGTGTTTGCTCATTTTCAATGCACTAACAATAGTGTTGTCAATCAAATGTTTTGAAAGTATACAAATATATATTACCATAATTTGACGCCCTTGAGACAGTTCTGCCAAAGGAAATGCAAGCTACAAACAGTAGGCAACAAAGGAAATGATGCGGAGTGACCCTCTGGTGTGTCCACAAAGCAATAAGAAAGCAATAAGACAAACATAAGTGATAAAATTATGTTTTAATACAACATTCAAAATAAAGAAACAGATACTGTTGCTATTTTGCACACAAAGTATCATAGAATGACACACATTAGACGTGTAAGAGTGCTCAGAAAGAATGCATGGTCTGTCATACCCATCTGCTAACACGTGACTAGGCTACATCATAGTAATTAGCCTCCTTTAGTCGATAGGACTATGGATCTGTACCTTGGTTTGGTGTTGGATGTCTTCTGCAGCTTTGAGTATGGCTGTGAAGACCAATGCAGGAAACACAAGCCTTTTTGCAGTCACTCCAATTGAATGTCGTAACTTAAGTTTGTTCTAACTGCAGCTGTATCTTTCTCCTCGTACATTTTGCCTTGAGAGATTCCTGGAGCTTGACTTCTCATGACTGCAGCTTTTTTATAAAATATTAATTAACTTATGAACAGCAGTTCTTTTATTACCACTGTGAGCTTAATGATTCATGGGTGTTATCTTGGCACATAAATACATTGTTATGATATTTTATTGGATGATCTAATATGTAATAGTAATAGTTGGATCATTATGTAATTGAATTAACAAGCTCAAGCAAGGTCTGATAAGGTCAGACACCCTGTAGGGTTCAGAACACTATAGGCCAGTACACACAGACAGCTCTAACGAGACACCTGCATCAAAGAGATTGCCCTAGCTTTACCACTTATCTATTCACAGCACACTGAACATAATCCCGAAAGCAAAATTAGGTTCTGTAATGAAAACTCACATGAAAATTATCCACTTCCATTACCAAGGTACCTAAACTACACGGTTAACGGACTCATAAACACAGCCCACGGACGCATGAACACGACTCGTGTACCTGCAAACGCCGTTCACTGACTCACAAACATGGGAACAGACTCACAAAACACGATCCATTCACCCAAATACATGGGACACAAACTCATATTCATAAAGAAACACGGTTTACGGACAAAGTGTAGATGTCAGCTGACCCAGGAAGCCGATGAGTCCGTGACCCGTTTTTGGCAGTCCGTTAACGGTGTTTCTTCGTGAATGTGAGTCTGTGTCCTGTGTATGGGTGAATGGATCGTGTTTTGTGAGTCTGTTCCCGTGTTTGTGAGTCAGTAAACCTGTGTTTGCAGGTACATGAGTTGTGTTCATGCATCTGTGACCGTGTTTATGATTCCGTTAACCGTGTAGTTTAGGTACCGTAATTACATTTCGTTTTATAGTGCTTTATTGCCCTTTAGTCATGGGTAATGCTCTAATTGCTCTGCTCCTCACAGATCAGAACTTAAGTCCAGTCCATACACAGACTTGCACTAAGTGTAACTTGCCCCACTTTTTAAATGGGAAACGTCCACACGAACATATACATCCGATAACTAGGGTAAGGCTGTGGATGACAATGAACGGCTGAATACGAATACAGCGCACAAAAGAAGACCCATCTGTATGTAACCACAGCAGGTAATTACTTCCACCTTGCCCCAGGTTTGCAGCCACACTGCGATCAGAAATGGCGCAAGGAAGCCAAAAACAAGTTGCCCTACCTCGATAAGTTTAAGTAAGTTGTCACAAGTGGGACAAGTTTTTCTAGTTTAAATAGTGTCCCCACAGTCCTCTAACCTTGGGACAACTCGAGTCCAGGAGTATCTTCTTTTAGGGTAAGTGTGTGTGTGGACGGCACTTTACATCAGTGATCATGATAATGAGGGATCATGGTGCTCACATTTCTTGCACAATTCTATTCATGAAGTACAAGACGCCATGAAAGAGACCGAGTTTCTAATTGCAAATGTTCAGTTGTCAAGAACTAAATAGTTTTGTTGCTTTGCAAAGTAAGATGATTGTACAAGATTTCTGGAAATAATTCGGAAAGCTAATGCAAAAATGTCGGATTCAGCTGTCTAACAATCTCTCTTACGAACGTCTTATTCTTGGACTTTATGAGACGCATGATTTCTTTTTAACATTTTGTTTCTAATATCCAAACAGTACATTTACAAGGAGAGATGTCACAAAAATATACCTAATTTTCACAGGGTTGTTACTTATGAGTACTATAAAGCTGAAAAATTAATTGCATATAAAAATTTCGCTTCCCTGCGAAATGGGAAAATTTCATTGTTCACGTTAACTCCATGTAGAAGTTGTTTACTTTATACGAGATACGAGAAAGGTCCCTCCTGAGGTGTGTATGCGAGAATGAATGGGTGTACTTATTTATTTGTTTGTGTTTTGTACTTGTCTATAAATGATAATAAATAGCTTAAAAAATAAGGTAATTGTGCTGAAGTAAATGGAAAATTACTGTAACCCCACTTTTCAGATTTCGTTCTCATGGGCATCCAGGGTTATGGTTACAATAGTTCAAACAAAATGTTAGTACTCTGGGCATCGTACATCCCGTATTGTTCTTACTGATGTAAAATTCATGAAACCAGTCAAATATTTTTTATCGAAACAAGTCATGCTTATTTGTAAAATACTTCATTAGATATTGTAATAAACCCAAGAGAGTGAAAATAAAATTCCATGTCCGTAGTGGCTTATCCACAGTTTGAAGTAATGTACTCTTGATGTGGACAAACATCGGTGATCATAAAATGTCACCAATTTGTGTGACTGAATACATAAAATTTAATGTTTTAAGAGAAAACATTATCGAAATGTCACCCAGACAATTAGTTTTGTCAGTTAAGTGTAATTTGCACAAGTTATTCATTCAACACATTTTATTATGACTTGCTTTACCTCTTCTTTCTATATATCTTCCATAAAAAGCAATAAAGTTGTACAGTCAGTTGTTATATCTAAAGCATGCCTTAGTTTTGAGTTCTTACACAATACAGGACAACTAAATAAATACCTCTTCCATGTTTCTAATACACACTTGCATGTACCCTGGAAATAGCTTGCTGCTTGTCTACCTGGTTGCTTTCACTGAGTGGATTTACCGTTATGTTCATTGGGATGGTCCTGCTTGTAATAATTTTACAGTTAACAATTATGCCAGAAACACAACAGCGATTCGGACTTACCATAATCAGACACATACTGTTTACCCTGTGCTACTCACTCACAGCGTCACAACTTCTGGTGTAAAGAATTGTGATTTTCATTAATTTTTTTTAAATCAACCAAAAATGTGCAATTTAAATTATCTTTTAGTACGTACATTATGCTAAATTGGGCCATAACCACTTACATGAGGGATCAGGTATCTTGAGAACCAGGTTGATGCCTGATATTCTGTGGAGAAAATTGGTTCTCAAAATGTGCTACAGCTGAAAGTGGCAAAACTGTCATAAAAAGGTGAAATTCTGAAACATATTCTTTCAGTCACAAAGTCTTTCTCAAAACCTGTTTGTTATAACTGCATACCTTGAGTAACATTCTTTATCGGACACAGTTTGTATTGGCAGCTAGAGCTTGACCTGAAATAGTATGTCATGTGACATTTGCTTGAGATTTGTTGTGTTATGTCTTTTACAAGCACAACATGTGAAACAAAGTCAAATGAAAATGCTTTACACAGCGACATTTTGTGAAATTGAATGAGAAATGGTGGCTGCAGCGGTGGGGGTGATGGCAGAAACGGTTATAAGGATATTAAGTCTTTTTCATTAAAACTTGGTGAAATTAAACAAAACTTGATGGTGACGATAAATGATGGTGAGCAAAATGATTAAGAAACTTGTACATTAGGTGACAAAACAACAAAAGTGCAGCAAGGAGACATGTAGTCAATAAAAGAGCAATCAACAGTCTATTCAAACAATGACAAACTATGACATTGCTTTGAAAGAGCAATATATACTCGTGGAAAAAATTGATGTTTTTTTACTCCATGGTTGAAAGCAGCTTAACATACAAACTGTCAATGCTGCCTCTTGTGTACACTATAATTGTAAGATGGTGCTCCTGAGTCTACAAAACTAAACTTTTTATCAAGCGTTTTCTTTTCGACTGTTCTTTGTTGTCCTTGAGTGCAAGTGACACGTCTTGAGTACTTTCATTTTGAGGTTGAACCTGCGTGACTGTGGGTCGCTTGGTGCAAACAATCTTCTTGACTGCATCTCGCATGGAGTCATTGAAAATCATGACTATAAGGAAATTGAGGCTACTTCCTAAGAAACCAGAAATGCTGCAAATACGATGAACTGTCACAGCTCCCTTAAAGAACCCAGGTCCCCAGTTTATGTAAAGTTTGTAAACATGCAATGGCAGCTTGAATACTCCAAACATAGCAATCAGCAAAATTAACATGCCAATAATTCTTCTGGAAAGAGCATCGTTGCTTGTGTGAAGTTTCTTGATTAAAATTGTGTACAGTGTTGTGATCATAAATAACGGTATTAGGTATAGGCACGTGAAGTCTACAAGCATGAATGCATTGTTTATTGCTTTGTATGCATCGTGTATTCCGCATGTCATGAAAAAAAGGTTAGATCCATCCTTAGCCTTTGCCAAGATCATGTCATGAAATATGGGTGTTGGAATTGAATAAATCAGTGCCAGAGTCCAACCAATCAGAATGTTTATGTTGCTCCGTTTAGAACTTTCCTCAGGTGTGTCAGGTCTCATGAATTTTTTGAAACGGTTGGCGGCAATGGTCAGCATGCAGAAGAGGCGTGCCGAAGCAGCAACGCGTTCAAAATACACACATGCTCGACAAAAGCTCGACATCATGTACTCCTCGCTGAAGTATCCCAGAATTCCAGAAGGTATCACTAAACATGCCACACAGACGTCTGCGCATGCCAGCGACATCACGTAACGATTGATGTTGTTCATCAACTTCCTGCTTTTGATGAAGCCGATAATGAGTAGAATGTTTTCCACCAGAATCAGTGCTATAAAGACGGAATACAATGTAATAAGAAATATTGCTTCGCCCTTGAGTCCAGTCAGACTCTCACTCTCTGGTATTGGATCCCCTATGCTTTCAGATGTTGGTTCTGTCATTGATCCCTCTGCTTCTGGTTCTGAAGTAGGTACTTCAGGATGTTGCTCCGGTTCTGCAGCAGGATGTCCTGCTTCTGGCTCTGCTGATAGACTTTCTGGAAGTGGTTCACTCGAAGGCATTATTGTAATGGACGTGTTCATTGTGCTTAAGTTTGGTGTATCTGCAATGCAAATATTTTGCTTCTGATAATCAATGATTTAATTGGCTGACCTGACTTTCGTGTTATTAGTATGATGAAGCTGTAAGAATTTATAGAAACAAAGTTGATTGTAATGCAAACACAACATGAAGAAATAAGATATTAAACCAAGAAATTGAGTTGTCAAAAAGTAAATAAAGGAATGTTGATTAGTTATGTGTATTTTGTCCACATCTTGCTGGGAACGTATCTGCACAAAGGGTGAGGTCTCGGGTATAATGTCCTGGGGTGTACTTCCATACAGTTTTTATTAGAATAAAGTTTTGGTGATATGGTCATGTAATTGGTGAAATATTAATTGTTCTAACAGCTTTTTAAAATTTAATTTTTGTGAGAAAATATGAGAATGTGATAGAAATTCTCCAATTTTGGTCAATCTCTAAAATTTGGGACATTGAAATCCAAGAAAACGTTGAATTTTCGTGATTCTGAAGATTTGGACATGAATATTTTTGGCTTTCATATTTCCTGGACACTGCATTTTGTATCAAAAACGTCTGAGATAAAATGGACAAAAATAGCTGCCAATGAAAACGAGTCTTTTTCAAGAGTAGGGATTCTTGAATTTTCCTAATTCTTAATTTAGGTGTGAGCTCTGACCTTGTCCAAAACAATTATTTTTCAGTGTACCAAACTTGTCAATGAGAATTTTTGCTTTATTTATTATTTTTATTAGAATTATTTATTATAGTGACATAAGGGTGCCAGTAAATACATGATCTCAAATACAGAATATTCACCACACTGTCACAATGGGCTTACTCAGTCACCTAATAACAATTAAACCATAACATTACATGACAGCTTCAGACTAGTTTACTAACAAATAATTACTTCTTACCTGCAAAGCGCCTTGAATGAATTTTGCTAGACCTTTCAAGTTATTTTGGAATATTTGAGGTAAGGCAGAATCCTGTATAAAAACGGATGAATTTGAGGATATTTTTCATGATCACCAAAATGCAATTATATCCAAAATCAGTGTTGATCATGACACTGTCTTAATGTTTGTGTATTTCTGTTTTAGGCTCTCTTGGCATCATCCTCGGACTTTTTTATCGTACCAGTGTGTTAATGTTTGCCATTCCTTACTGGTACATGTTCCTGCTGGATAAACCGAGGTGGAACAACCACTCCTACTTGTATGGCGTTGTATCCTTCCTTTTGTTGTTCATGGATGCTAATCGATATTGGTAAGATTTTGAATTTTACTTTCGTAAGTAGAAAATGAAAACAAAAAACAGTTTTATAAATCAAAGGTCAGTTGGTCTTCCTTCTACTATTTATGGCTGTCTTTTGATCCAGGAAAGGTATTGAATTTGATTTTTGTTTTGAAGACATTCAGGGCTCTGTTATTCATAATCCAAATGGAGGTAATCAAACAATTATCTTCTCAGCCAGGACCATTAACACAGACTTTGCAATAATTCTACTAAAAGGGCTTGTAATGCACTGGATAGGGTCAGTTAGTACAAAGGTCATCTAGTTATCAAAAGGTCATTTCTGATACATTTTTCAAGGAATACTGTTCAATTTCAGCACACTTGCCAATCAAATACCTTACTTTACTAAACAATAGTGCCATCCAGTCAGAAACAAGAGGTTAAAGGTCATTGAGCTAGACACTTCAATTCTGTTTTAAATTTAGTCATTTGGTGCAAACATGGGGTCATTAGGTGCATTTTTTTCTGAAATTTTGACCAATTCATTCATCTTGTATTCTAAAGTGCTTAAAGTAAGACATCTGTGATTCTTAGCATTAACCACACGTTTCATCAAGTTTACACTTATTCCCTCATCGGGGCTCGTAATGCACCAGAAAGGGTCAATTAGTGCAAAGGTCATCAAATTATCAACATGTAATTTCTCCTGCATTTCTAAAAATTCCTTTCATATTGGTAAACAGGTTGTTGCCAATAACTTCCCATAACAATTCCAGTGTGCATGTGCAGAGTCCATTATTATCACACCGTGATAATAATCTTTCTAGTTTAATATGTCATTTTCTAGTACACCGTCATCGTAACAATGTGGCAACTGTTGGCTGCCTTGTGAAGTTGACGTTCTAGTTTCCATTTAAGGAGAGTGAGAAGTCCTTGCCACTTTTGATGGCAAGCACTGACAAAAAGAAAAAGGCATGTGACCAGAGGTCATATTAGCGCCACCTAGCGATAACTTTGCTGAGCTATAGCTCTGGACCTGATGAGTACACTCTAAGGTTTAACTTTGCAGATAACCATAGTTAACATCGGAATTTCGGTAGTAGCAAAGTTAGTGTATGGAATAGGGCCTACTGACAGTGCATGTCCATTTCAAAAGGCCTGTTGTGTGCGACTAACACCCATGCTTTACAACCCTCTGCAAAATTTCAAGCCACTGTGGAGAATAGTTATTGCTTCCAAGTCCAAAATGCTATATATTGCCCCGTTTAGCAGGTTAAAAAATCCAAAATCAATTTGGCTTTTTATTCTCATGAAATCACTTTCATAACATGCCTCATCATAATGCAATTCCATTTCCGTTATCAACAAGAATATCAAATTCAACAGGTTCTTGCTTCAGAGTGTATTGGAATTAACTGTTGCTGGCATATCTTGTGACTTTGAGCTTGAAACAGAATGATACAGAATATTGAATCAATGTAAGGAATATTATGGAACAAATTTTACGAAACTAAGATGTCTAATTGTAAATATACATTTAATTTAATTTAACTTAATTCAGGACAAATTAAATTTTATTTTTTGCTTAAGAGGCTAAAGCATGTTTTAAATTGTAGTTTATTACTATTACTATTATTGCTATTGTTATTCTATTTATATTTTAGCCAGCTAAACAAGGTCAAATGCAGCTTTGAAATAATTACAAAAATAGTTATGTGTTATTATCTTACATTTAAGGGTCGTTATCATTTTACTTCAAGAAGAGAACCTTGATATGCTAATGAAGATAAATTGATTGCTGTAATATTTTCAAGCAAGTAGTTTAAAAGTATAATTAAGTGTGATATTAAAATACAGTCGTTGCACTTTTATTTCTAGTCGAAACTATCTCCTACAATGTCATCAATTCCTAACTATACAAAACATTACACTTGAACATAAATATTGCCCAAAAGTTGTAAATAAATAACAGTCTTTGAATTGGACATATTTCAGAATTTTTCTTAAGGAAAGATGACACGGACTCTTTGACTGTATAGTGACTGTATAAACTTATTAGGTATAAAATTAACCCTTGAATTTAGTCCTTTATTTGTTATTTCTATTATATTTTATTTACTAAACCTTTGAACAAAAACTTTGATTGAGATGTCTTCTGTGCTATGTTCATCTGAAAGTGGATATTTCAAGTTCCCACTTTTTGAAAAAATTTACATTAATTTCTATTTTGTATTCTATTTGCTTGTATTTGTTTATTTAGGTTATTTAAGTCATTATCAACAAGTCTGTATTTAGCCAATAAATATCCAGAAAATTGTAGAAAATGGCTCTGTACTAAAGTAATCTAAATGAATGCTCATCTTTCATTAATTGGTTCACGTGACCGTGTTTTTTAGTAAAATTTTCTGAAAAGAAATGCATCTTCATTAAAAAACAATGGTACCAAAACATGACAAAATTGCCTAGTTCAAGATAAAATCTGAAAAACATTGTAGCAGTTTTCTAAAATATTAATTTTTGTTAATTGAGACTTAATTTGAACAGTGTCCAGTTGGCTATTTTTGAGGTGTGGTTGTCCCATGTTAGCCAAAGCAGTTGTAATCTTTTTAGAGTCCTGCATAAAAATAATAAAATGACTTACTTGAAAGCAGTAGGTCTACTTCTCAAAGTGATCTCGGCTGCTACTGAAAGCTCTCAGTGGGGGGGAATCGTTCCGGAATTGCTTTCAAGCTCTGGGTGGACACTGATTTGCGATCATTCGCATTCGTACACGCAATGGTAACTGACATTAAATATGTTAAGTTATTGATTTTCAGTAATGTAATGAATGATTTATTAGAAAGTGAGTGAATTTGTATGATAGTCTGTCAATCAATTAATGTCCGATCACTGCTCTGTGTGCTGAATAAGTAGCAATGGATCTTTGATATTTACACCTTAATTTTATTGATTTAAGCAACTTTGATTAAATTAATGTTCTTCATTAGGGTTTGATGTAAGTCAGTGAAGTTTCATTCACGACAGTGTTATTTACAAGACCGTGTGTATTTGGGTAGCATGTTTTTAGTTGGCTGATTTATCATGCTGTGTATTGGCAAAAGTGTTTCATAGCAATTTGAAGAAGTCAGATCATTAAAGAAGCTGTCGTATTTATTGCCAAATTAGCACCTTGCGTTGTGTTCGATGATTACATGTTTTTGCCTTTCTTACTTTGTTTTTTGTGTTGAATATTTACATTCTTTGAGAAATTAAACTCATTTAACCATGTCGTTAACCTGTGGAGAAAACAGTGCAAAACACACACAGACATTCAATTCAATGATATAGACTACGGCGATAGTGTCTTCAGTCGCTTTTCCATTAGAAGCAAAACTACACTTTTACCGAAGTTTTGTTAAGTGGGAAAGGTTAAATCCTGTAGTTAACCTGCAAGCGAAACTTGAAATTGTAAGATTTAAAAGCGAAACTTCGGTACTCACCGAAGCTTCATTGTAGTTGGAACACTTAAAGCAAAGCTTGGTCGAAGTTATTCATAGCGGTCGTGGCAACAATATATGATCACGCAGGACTTGCAAAACATGTTCTGTGTCATTGTAGTGTAGCTGACATGCTCGCAACAGACAAACGCAAAAAACAAAGCATATCTAATGAAGAGTGATACTGATCATTTTTATAAGCACTTGCAAATGGCAGGTGAAAAATTTTAAGTTAGCCTTGAATCCACTACTCAATATTTGTTTGAGAGTACAAATGAACTGCGTTGTCTGTTGTCATAGCGATAACTTCAATATTGCTATTAAGTGGGAAAGGTAAGTGAAGTTTCAGCGAAGCTTTGGTAAACCGAAGTTTTCTTAATGGGAAAGCGCTGTTGGAGGCAATTTTTACTTATGTGAAAATAATCGGTGTTACTTTTTATGAACTTGTGATTTTATTTTCAAAAGCTTTTCACACCAAGCGCTCAGTGTAAAGAATATCACAATCAAACCAAAAATCACGGGTATCGCAAATTTCAGAATCAGGAAGAGTCAGTATCAGATTGAATTCTGGTGTGCCAAATTTTGGAGACTACCCCAAGTTAGAGATTTTTTATGGTACGAATTGCCAGTATACAGTGTGAAACAAAAGATCACAGTTTTCAATTTAAATCGACAGATTGTTAAAAAAATGTTGCTTGGTTTTTGTTTATCACTACCAAATCAGGTGGAAGAGAGCTTAAAAGTGCCACACTTTGCAAAGTGAGTGGTCAAGATTTCTGCACAAAGCCAAAAGTAATTGAAACAGCACAGTTATTTGTAAGAGTATTTTTGCCATGTTTTTAAATTTATAGAGAAAAAAAGTTGTGCAAAATCTTACCTAAAATTTGTGATCCTTTTGATTTTGGAAATTCTTAGCACGACTGCGTACAACAGTAAAGTTATTTTGAACTCTTTAATCATCTGGGCAGAAACTAATTACGTTATTAGTGTCCTCATAATCTGAGGCATCTACCTACCAGTTAACAGTTAATTTGTGGCCATCTCATGCATCAGCATGTGTGCCCCATGGATAGTGAGGTGTGTAGAATTCAGGTTGTGTGTATTGCAATCCATGATCATGGAGGTTTACCTGTAGTTTTGTCTCGAGAGATAAAACAAGAAATTGAGTGGTGACTGAACAAGGACTGTCCTAGTTGTACAGAGTCGTTACTTTTTTAGAGTCTACTAAAAACATTGGAAAATAAGATGACAACCAAAGTGTCATTTTTATGACTGTGGAAGCGTACTGTCAATACAAGAATTCAAGTTTGTTTAACCGTTAACATATCTATTTTGCAGGTCTCTAGACGGTCTACTTAGCAAGAAGATTCGAAATAGTCACACACCGTTGTGGAATATTGCTGTGCTGCGATTTCAGGTAAATGAATGCATCGTTGAATGTCTTATGAGTTTTAATTAAAATGGCAGGAAAGGGAAATTATTTAAAAGGTTTCCTATGCTAATTACGTCATTATGTTAATTCAAAGGTACGTTATGCATTCGTGTCGTTGTTTTCGAGTTGAAGCCCCACACGGGTTTTTAGTAGAAATAGCTCATTGTAGGTGATTGATGTGTCATCAGGTAAGTATGCTTCTGACCTTTAGCATGTACTTTAGCCTGATCAGGGCCCGGTCTCCAATCTCCGTACTCAGACTCGAATCATGCTCAAACTCACACTTCATACTCAACTCGAGTACAGACTCAGCTTTGGTGTATTCAATGTCATACTCGAAAAATCTGTACTCGAAATTTCGAGCACGTACTGAATTTTCGAGTATACTCGAAGCGAAGTGTATTTCATCCATATTTCGAGTACGATTTTGAGTAAAAATTCCGAGTATATGCTCTAAATTTCAAGTTTGGTATGGCAGTGTGCTTGAAATCGTACTCGAAAATAAATACGAGCCAGAGAACAAAATATCGAAAG
>NMRA01000219.1:353250-433470 GCA_002633005.1 Phoronis australis | reverse complement strand
TGATCATGGAGGTTTACCTGTAGTTTTGTCTCGAGAGATCAAACAAGAAATTGAGTGGTGACTGAACAAGGACTGTCCTAGTTGTACAGAGTCGTTACTTTTTTAGAGTCTACTAAAAACATTGGAAAATAAGATGACAACCAAAGTGTCATTTTTATGACTGTGGAAGCGTACTGTCAATACAAGAATTCAAGTTTGTTTAACCGTTAACATATCTATTTTGCAGGTCTCTAGACGGTCTACTTAGCAAGAAGATTCGAAATAGTCACACACCGTTGTGGAATATTGCTGTGCTGCGATTTCAGGTAAATGAATGCATTGTTGAATGTCTTATGAGTTTTAATTAAAATGGCAGGAAAGGGAAATTATTTAAAAGGTTTCCTATGCTAATTACGTAATTATGTTAATTCAAAGGTACGTTATGCATTCGTGTCGTTGTTTTCGAGTTGAAGCCCCACACGGGTTTTTAGTAGAACTAGCTCATTAGAAATGATTGATGTGTCATCGGGTAAGTATGCTTCTGACCTTTAGCATGTACTTTAGCCTGATCAGGTTGTTTGTAACGGCTGTGCTTCCCAAAGTGAAGCCATACAAGTGTAATCTGTACAGTGAATAAAGTAGCCCAACATCTTCATGGGGACTCTTCAGTCTTGTGCAAAAAGAGGTGCAAATGTTGCCAGTTCGGAAGGCTTACAGTAGTGCTGCGGACATTCATACTGTGCACTCGTAAACAAAGTGGTTGCGCGTAGTCAGTATCCCGTCATCTGTCTGTTGTCAACTTTGCTTGTGCGTCTGATTTTCTCAAAGACCACGGGATGGATCATTATGAAATTTAGCACTGAGTTATTGGTGGTAATGTGCTGCCACCTGTTGATTTTTAGATGGGCATGACAGTTGTCGACTGTTAAATTTTGAGCAAGAAATTCCAAAGTTCATCAATTTTTGACAAGTTTGGCCACATCAACACAAAAATATGTCATTATCATGTGACCACTTGTATTGATTTTGACGTCGGTGTTAAAATTTGTGGTTCCTGCAGTGCTTTAATTACCTAGAAAGACAAACAAGGCGAGGAAATTTATTGATTGGTGAGTAATTAATAATGTACTGGTGTGTCTTACAAGTTATGAAATGTCTTTCAATCTGTCATTGTGAATTATGAAATGTTTACTTATCACTGATATGTTTACCATACCATTATTGTAATTGAGTAGCACTTCTTGCTTTGAGGGGGTTGGACACAGTTTGTCAAAAAGCTGCATAGCAGTCATTATTTTACGACATTGTCTAACTTGAATGTGTTCTTTTATGCAAACAGCAGGTTACTTGGTTTAAAAATGTTCGTTTTGCATTGAATTTTTGTTGTTTTTGCATATTAAGATAATTGCATGCTTCAGTCCAATTTTAACATGACTTCATGGTAAACAATAGGCAATTTATAAAGTGTCTTTGAATTCAAATGACGATTTTAAATTTTATTAAAGAAGAAATTTCTTGTTTCAGTTTGATCCCATCGAATGAACTTATTTCATAATTCCAATGACATGATATGTCTTTGACATAATCACCATCAAGTCAAATGACATGGGGGTAATCATAATTTTGAAGGTGGAGCATTTAGGTCACATTGCACGTTTTTGTAACTGTGTTTTGAGGTAAAATACCTCAAAAATACTGTCGATAACCCCTTAAAGTTGTCTTCTTATTCCATAGAGAATGCAATGACAAAAAATAAAAAACAAAGGAAAAACTTCAACAGCATAACTTCTTGTGCTGAAACTATAATGCTAAAATTTGCAGTACTCAATAGCCAGAAAAAATGTTTAGTTATGCCCACATTAGAAAATCAGTGAACCAAGAAATAGAATTAGAGTTGTTCAAACATTAAACTGTTATTATATAAAGATTTTCTAAAGAATTTAATTTCATTAAGTTAGAGGTGTCTTTGTTTAGGTGACGGTAATGGAAATTTTTTTTGCAAAGTTGTAGTTGTAAAAGACTGAAATATAAATCATAGAAATTTTAAAAAATCAACATTAATAAAAACTGTGTCCACCGATTTGCCTACAATGCAACTGCAGAGCGACGACTGAGTAACAAATGACTGATTGCTTACTGTTGACACCCTGCAAATTTGTTGTCCACCTGTCTCCCCCCCAATGAGGTTCCTGTCGCAGTGGTGTCTCGTTTTGGTGTCTAGTTACTGCCACTTTTCGTTGTAGGAGTGTCCAAACCCGCCATCTACTAGTAGTAACTTGCTTGTTACTTGCATGCAGGACACTCATTCATCCAATAGGAAGATTGCCTGTGCTTTCTGAGGGAGGAATATTTTGGGGTGAGGGGAAAACTACCTCCTGCTCACCATCACTAGTACCCACATCCTGTTGAAAGCCCCCTCAAGCTCTGCCTCACAAGTGGCCATCATGCTCTTTCAAATTGTCACCTGTATAGGTTACAAGACAATCGAACCTGGAGGGAGATTTTTCAATCACCTGAGGAAATTTTTGGATATCAAAATACTTTTTATTCAGAGGGGAATAGGTCAGATATTTGGCCCTGATATTGTGGGATTGAGGTCCCTGACATGTGACAGTGACTGAAAGGTATGGAATATGGTGAATTACCATGATGTGTTTGTTGAACTTTTCATTCTAATTTAGATGTGTTGTACTTACAACAGACATTATTTTTGCAGATATTCCTAGTGTACTTTTACGCTGGTTTAAAAAAGACTGAAACTGACTGGCTTATGGGATATTCTATGGAATACCTGTCCAAGAATTGGTGCTTTGCTCCATTTAGGTAACTTTGAAGCCCTCTCATAATGTCCATTTTTAGTCCAAAGATTTCACTTGTCCCTGTGCTATGCAGTGATTGTACTAAACATTTTTTTTTACTTTCTCTAGTTTTTCTTAGTGACCGCTGCCTCATCTTGGTCTTTGATAACTTTAAATCTAAATGAAGATATAACTGTCACCCCAAAAATAATCCTACAGTACTCCATTTTACCGCGATTACATAATTTATTTAATGACTCATCTCTCTGATTGTAAGGACTGCTTACAGTCAGCAGTCCTGCATGCACTCAGTTTTCATACGTGGAAGTTTAGGAGTGTTTGACCAAATGTTTCTGTCTTCACGACACTTATCCAGTGCCATGTTAGATCATACCTTTTTTCCTACAGAAATGTGTCGTATTTGTCTACGCAGGGAGGAATAGGATTTAAGGGTATTTGTTTGTAAACTGCAATTTCATAAATGATACAATACCCTTTTCTAGGAATGTCACCCTGAGTCTGCAGGGAGGAATAGGATTTAAGGGTATTTGTTTGTAAACTGCAATTTTATAAATTATACAATACCGTTTTCCAGGAATGTCACCCTGAGTCTTTGTTAGCTCTGCTCAGCTCAGTCGTATTATTTGGCCGTGGTTTTTACACGAGAAAATGACAAAAAATGATAGTTAATAACCAGATACTTTGTAAATATGAAAGACTTGGTTTGCTTAGTAACAAGCCTTTTGATTTGCTGCTGAAAAACGGAAGGCCTGTTTATTGAAAAAATTTGGACAAACAGTGCTGCTGCCTGAACGTTTCACTTATATCTTAGTGTTCATGTTTTCGGCATAGTTGCCGGCAGGGTTTTCTTTATTTTATTAGTGGAGTGGAGTGATTTTTAAAAATTTGCATTGATTAATCATCATTGCATTGGAAAAAATTTGTGTGCCCTTATTTTAATTTAAAATTTGTATGAGACATATTATGAGAAATGCCAAAGAGTAAAGTTGCTTTAGACAAAAATGAGACAAATTATTTGTAACACAGAAATATTTTGAAGAAGTCATTTTTGATGCTCCAAAGGTTGAGGTAACATTTTGATTATCACTCAAAACACTGTATAAGATTGAAGTCTGAGAACTATACAAAACACAAAAGGCACCTTTAGGCCTCAACATTAATCTGATGTCAACCTCAGAGACTGCGTGATTATCATAAATTTCATTTTTCAGGCTTCTTTTAACCAACGACCAGATAGACCTATATATTGTCCATGGCGCCGGCTTTGTGCTTGATTTGACCTTGGGATTCTTCCTCTTCTTCGATGCAACACGTCCATTTGCAATATTTTTTGGTGCTCAGTTTCATCTTATGAACTCAACAATGTTTGCCATTGGTAAGTTTGTGACTCTCTCTCTCTTTGGTTTTAAGTTTTTGCATGAAATAAATTGTTATGTGACAAATCTCATATACTAGATTACAAGTCCTTCACTAACATTTAGGTTTCTGTTACCCCAGTGCCTAAGCGATCCATGCTGCTGAAGAAATTCTACTCGGTAATTTCTCTTATAGTGCATCGATTTTAGAAATTCGAAGACGGCTAATATTCACTTTTCACTTTTGAAAAACAGTCATGTTCCTCATTTGCCGTTATTGAAAGTAGTACGCTAAACAGGCTGTTGGTTTACGACTCCATTTATCTTGATCAATACACATTCAGCCAGGCCCATAAATGGCGACTAGCTCACTTCCATTTGTGAGGCTGCCATCAAGCCTTTGATGTACCAAGGTAGTAGCTGAATACTCTGGGGTAAACAGTTAACGCTTTCTGGTCTACTTTCTGCTAATCCTGATAGCGTAAGACTTGCTTAATGAACCTATTACGTAGGAATACTACTGGCATTTCCTATTAAGAATTCATTTCGCCTGGGAATGTCCCAACGAGACCTTATTCCATGATGGTGTATTTCATGGCTGCATTAATTACACATACATGAGATAAATGTATTGTTAGTGAACATTATAAATTATGGACGCCATTGTCAGTTGTGAATGTAAGTACTAGCCACGCCTGTTTAGGTCAGTTCTTTGAGGATTTAGCGCATTCGAGTTCATTTTAATCGATCGTTACGTTTTTTGATTAATTAATGCCTGGGACCATTACTAAATGTTTACAGGGATGTTTCCATGGACGATGTTGGCAACACTTCCATTATTCTGTTACTGTGATTGGCCAAGACCAATATTCCAAGTAATAGGACAAAAAGTACCACGGTTGAAAGGAATCTTACCTCTAGACAGTGAACCTCAACCCAGTTCCCATTGTATATACCCGAAAGATGAAATCAAGCCCGAAGATGAAAAAGAAAACAGGAAAAAGGTCTGGTTCTTCCTGTTCTTCTCTGATTTTACTTAAATAAATTTGTTCTCCCTTCTAGGCTATAATGATTTATTGTTTTCATTATATAACAAATAATTCAGATTCATGCGGTAATTTGCATGTCGCAGGCACACAATCTGATAGCCAAAAGTTTATTATTGGAAATACACACATTTTTCTTTAATGAGCTTTGGTTTGTTTTGATTTTGCATTTAGAAGAAATGATTAGTTTTGAAACATAGCAGCTTAACTCTTCTAGCATGTGATAACTGTTTAGTAATGATGGAGAGGAATGAGACATGTGTCTATAGTTTAGTTGTAGTTGTTGTTTATTTGACGAACCACAGCAAAAAAACTCCTTGAGAGATAACCGAGAACACGTATTGCTCAAAGTAGTGATACAAACAGAATAATTTGTGACCAAGTCGAACGTTAACAAAGACCTTCAACTCTACTGACTGACTCTTCAGATCATCAATACAACAGCTATGCACAAGTAAATATCATTGGATATTTAACAAAACACTAGCTTGAATCATTATCTCACCTCATGGTGCGGAGGCAAGATCATTGACTGGAGTCGTACTAGGCCTGCCTTCTACTATGGTTCAAAGTACAACTGTTATTGCTTTTTATGGTTTTTCTAAAAATTTAAAAACATTGAACAGAAATTATTGGATGACTATGAATATGATTTTTTCCAAATTCTGAAAACCTAATGATACGACCAGCTGATATAACCAGTGGCTGCGTTTTTACTGACATTCATTGTTGTATAGTGTGGGTAGCTTCCGTGGTTAGACAGTAGAGACCAGCTGTAAGTACCAGGCACTAGTTTCACCTGTTGATTTGCATTCACCATTATTCTGTTTGTGTAGGATAAGCTGCCCCCTGTTGTCACAAAGAGGAGTAAGACTGGGTGGTACCACAGAGTGGTGTTTGCTGGCGTCCTGCTTCATATTTCTTTGCAGCTGTTCCTCCCCTACTCTCACTTCATCACAAAGGTATACCACACTGGTTACTTAGCCTTTAAGTTAGTACAACATTGCATTTTGGTTATTTGCAAACTTTGGGGTTCAAGTCTGGATTGTAGAAACTTAAGGTAAAAATTGTTGGAAGGCACATACAAATTCTAGCATTATCAAACTGTTCCACCCCAGTCTACCAGTCGACACCAAAGCTACAAATTATTGTGTTGGGTGCCATGAAGCTCACACGCAGTGTCCTCCAGAACAGAAAATTCAAACTTGACTGGAATAATGAAAGTCATGTGCGTGTTTGAAAATCTATGTCCATACTGCGAAAAGTTTGTGAGTTAGGTCTTGGCATAAATACATTGAGCTGGTAACAAAAATCCAAAATGTTGTAATTTGCTTAAAAATTACTTGTCTCCTGATGCTTCAAACTCATTGCATCCGTTTTTGGAACTTGGCGCAAGTAAATCAAACTCGAAACAACAAAATCAATTTCGATGCAGTGATGAGTCAAAACAGGTTGTGGAAAACACTGGGTGTTTCCGAGACGTCAAACTAATTTTTATTGCTCTTTGAAGTGTAAAATTTTTGGGCTTTCAAAGACATACTGTTTAACATAACTTTTAACTCGGTGATTTGAAGGTTCTTTTGTATGGTGAAGTCCTACTTTAAAATACAAAGTACTTCTCAGCAATTATATGAGGCTCAATGTTTCATTACTAGCATTTAACTTGTGCAATGCTTCCACAGGGTTACAATAACTGGACTAATGGTTTGTACGGCTACTCTTGGGACATGATGGTTCATTCATGGAGAACTCAACACGTGAGGATTACGTATGTCAATAAAGACACAGGTGATACAGGCTATCTCAACCACAAGGTATTGCAACAAAACTTACTGTTTTATGTAGCAACCACAAGGTTATGTAACACAACTCTCACACTAGAAGTATCTAGTGCAAATCTCAACCACATGGTAGTGTAACACTAGTCTCACACTAAGTGTCTGGTATATATCTCAACCAAAACGTTGGATATTCAGTGGAGGAAGCTGGTACTCAAAGTCACGACTGTTAGAAGTGACTTTTACACAATTTGATTTAATTGTAGTGAAGGAACATACTTGGAAGGCTTGTTCTATCACAGTTCGACTCTAATAGAGGTTCTGAGGACATTGTCTCCAATCAGTGGATCTGTATAATTATCTTTCAAACTGTATGCAGTGCCAAAGTTAAAGAAAAACAATCACCAGATTCGAGCTAGATTGAAATATGACATTCTTTAGAGAGAAACTCGCTATGGAAGCAATTAATGATATCCACTTGGATTATAGTGAAGTTGCTAAAAATTAAAAATGCTCGGGGTATCGTAAAACCAACTGAAATTTATCTGCAGATTAAGGTTTTTTATTTGGTTTCTGATTATGCAGCGGAGTTTGTGGAGTTGAGTGCAATTTTCAAATTAAAAGATCTTACTTGTGAGTTTAACTCTGTCATGATAGCCAAGTGCAGGACCTAACTGTAAGGCCACAGTCTCTTATGTACAGTAATGTTTCTAGTTACCAGCAACATGATGAAATGCTGTGGAAGTCACCAAATTTTATCAAAATAAAAAGATTAAAATTTAAAAGGAAAGTTCATGACAAAGACTGGTTATGAATCATGCTTTAGGGATATTGTTTTCAGCAGAATTGTCAAAATATGTTGTTTTTTGGAAACTGCGTGTTGATTGACACAAGCATATCTGCTGTTTTTTGAACTTCAGGCATTTTCAAACAGTAAGCGGTGGTGCTCCCATGCAGATATGCTCAAGCAGGTTGCAACATGTATAGAGCAAAGACTGACGTCTAGCTATGGCATGAAGAATGTGGAGCTCTACTTTGATGTGTGGAAGTCACTCAACAACAGATTCCAGCAAAGGTTTAGTGTTGTTTCAAATGCTCAGATTTGTTCACAGTTTCTTCAATAGAGGTTTCTGGGCATTTTTGACAGTGTTACATTGGAACTCGAAGCTTCTATCTTTTGATTTCTTGCGTTACAATTAACCGATGTTTGCCATTCAAACAATGAAAAAGTTCAATTGTCAACGATGGGTTCAGTTTTTATAGTCCGCTGCAGTGTCTAAAATGGGCAGGAAATAACCACATTGCCACAAATAGGCAGTGATTGTCGCAACACCCATCTCTGTTTCCTAATCCTCAAACAACTGAAGCTGGTCATTGAAGTGGTTGGCGCTGTGGTAAGTGTCTATTGTAATCCTAATTAGTAAGAAGTGTTCATAGTTGCTGGTTGGGAAATACAATGTAGCTCGCGATTTTATAAAAAGCTAAAAAAACATTCTTTGCCTTTTACAAACTTTTTCGCAATCTTTCAGAAACTTTGACCCCAGAGTTAATGTTATTGAAGCAGAGTGGCACCCTTTTAAAGACACTAGCTGGGGCATGCCCCTGTTGGTTGGCCTGACAGATTGGCGAGATAAACTGATTGAAACGGAAAGGAATATATTTGAAGGAACGAATGATACTGATGTCGTGTTTGTGGCAGATTTCCCAGGTGAGTGTCAATTATAATAAAAACTTAGTAATATGTTAATAATCTTGCTGGGACTAATTTGTCTATTAACATTTTGTGCCTGATGCCTTTCTCCGAAGAGCTAACAGAGTACGGTAAAATATCAAATATTTTGAACAAAAATAATTGCCAGAATTATCATTTTTCAAGGTCTCCTGACATCATTTTGAATAGTCACATGGCAGTCTTTAAAATATTTTTGTTGGTAACTCAGTATGGTAAAGACCTTG
Organism: Phoronis australis; assembly: GCA_002633005.1. Classification (NCBI taxonomy): domain Eukaryota; kingdom Metazoa; phylum Phoronida; family Phoronidae; genus Phoronis; species Phoronis australis. The sequence continues at coordinate 424,537 of NMRA01000219.1, read as the reverse complement.
AACATGGCAGAGCATTGTTTTAGTGTTACCCAATGAGAAAATAAAATTTCACCCATCTGCCACGTTATGTCCTGAATTGGTAAGTTTGTCTGTATACAATTCTTATTGGTTATAATGCATCCCAACACGTTATCTAATGCAGGCCTTTCCTTGGAGAATTACGTTCAGCCTGATTATAGTAACACCAGTTTGACTGTACTGCACGGACAAGTAAATGTTGAGATAAGAAATGGAAAAAATCACACGCTCAACAAGGGAGATAAACTCCAGGTGAGTTCTGCATTTTGATGAATTTCGGACCCACTCTCTGCAGAGGTTTTTTTTCTTAGGGTAGTCTGGCAAGACAGTGTTGACTAAATGTATAGCGATTTCAGTCTTGAAACTTGTTGCTTTTAATTAACTGGTTTAAGTGGAAATTTAAAATATGTTGAAATAGTAAATGTCCTGCTGTAACCGTACAAAATACTATAATTGATCTTCGCTTATTTAGCACACAATATAGTTGATAAGTGAAATTGTATTTTGTAAAATTTCTCCACTGAAATAAAGATTAAGAAAATTTTAGTCTTTTACTAGCATAGTTTGTACTGAGTAGAAGTCAAAACAACTTTTGGCAAATTTTCCATTATTTTCAGTAAAATAAGATTCGGCTTCAGAAATGCGGAAAATTATTATTTCTGTGCAAAATTAGCGGAGAATTACAGTAGTGCCACTATATGCTGGAGTAACAATGTAGAGTTGCCATCTTGACAGTTGAAGATTCATGGTTTCAGATGCCAGCTGGTCAGTTTCACACAGTTCACACTATCTCTTCTACTCCATCTTGCTATATGTATATCTTTGTGAACACGACCGAAGTCGAGTTTGTAAAGAACCTGACATTGATGGAAGAGAGATTGAAAGCGCAGAATAAGACATATGGTGAGGAGCTTTTTCTGCTGTGATTCCATTACAGTCATCGATGATTTGTAAAAAAATACAATAAGTACAATTATATATTTATCTCTTGTTGTCTGCACAGTATTTTCATGCCCCAATTATTTGAGTTCATGATACGACCTCACTTGAGTTCCAACTATTGGGCTCGTCATAATTGGCTATTTCCAGGCCTTTGGTTTTTGATGGTTTTACCTGTTTTGAACAACCTATGATTTCACAGAATCTGTATTAACTCAGAATTTTGCCCATTTATATCCATGGTCTGTAGTGAAGAGAAGAATGTTTCATTATTTACCTTCAGGCAATGAAGAATATGCCAGAAGAAAATGGAGATTTGTGACACTGTTTTGAAGAGGATTTCATTTCCATTGTTTGACAATAAATCGAACATTTGATACACTTTTCTGGGAATAGAGCTGAAGAGTATTACATAGTTCAAACAATACGTTGCATGCAGTTCATGGTTTTTTTAAAATTCATTTTCAAAGCACAAAAATGGTGGTCAACAGACTTTGTCTTTGAGGATAATTATTATTTGATTAAAGGATTTCATGAAGATTCACAATTAGTTTCTCAACAAAATTTGAATTTTAAAACTGTGCATACTTTGGATCAGGGAGTCTCCGTGCACTCTTCCTGACAAAGGGGCCAATATGCTGGGTGTGTGTTGTGTGGTTAACGGAAACCCAAATATGAATTCAAGTATCTGTACTGTCCTCTGAGGGGCAGGTTCATGTGCCATTCGGCACAACAAAACATTTTCCCAGTGGCAACTATGAATGATATGTAGTGGTTGGGATTTGTACTCTACAATACTACAAACTACTGCAAGTGCTATATGAGCCGTGCATACAATGTCATGAAACTGGCACAAAAGCAAGATCACCTATGACCTCGCAAAGTCACGCATGCGAAAGGCGAGTGAGCTTGTAAGAACCGCTGAAGTGATTGGTTGATGTGCCTAGAATTTTGAATTATGGGAAAAATTCACTTTTTTGTTCCACAATTGAATATTTCCCACAAGTCTTTTGCCAGCATCTTGAGTAATATACAGAATGCACCTCAAGTTCTGTCACCGAGAGCAGAAATAAAAATATCAAACTTTTGCCACAAGATGAGTTCCTTTATGTTCACACAATGAGCCAATTACAGTTCTTGGGTTAACAATATTAGAAATGCCGCAGTTTATAGACTGTCAGAAATTTGTGATTTGCCAGTCAGTTATTCCTGAGAACGTAACTAGGACTTATCAAATGAGACTCTCATTAAAGTGTGCTGAATCGTCTAGCTGAAATTTCATTTTTGACAGCCCATGGGTGTCAACAGTTTGGCAGAGGTTGCCATCATTGTACTTGCCTTTCTTGCAGAGGCCCTGTCTGACAGCGACCCAACGGAATCATTCTACAAACACGCTTTGATCAACAAGGAAAAAGTCGAGGCTAAGAAAGCTCAGACCATTCTGCAGAAATTTTTGGAGTCTGCTAAGAAAATTCTGAGAAGGAAGCACGTCATGGCAACAAGAAGGTATGTTAAATATGTAACATAAATTTTAACATTTGTGATAAAAATCCGATAATTAAGTTTGAATTAGACCAAGTATGATTGGATGCCTTGTGACTGTAACATCTGCCCATCCCAACCTAATTAATGACCATGCCTTATTGTTGTTCCAAATTGTGCATGCTATGTAAAGTTAAATAGTAAAGACTTGTCTCCATGGGAAATCATTTTTTCTAGCAGAGAGTCATTGTCAAATATGTCTTATAAATGAATTGAAGATTGTTTTTGAGGCCAAAGTTGTAGATCATGGACACTGCTGAGTCGACTTGTGAGATTTAATGAGTAGTAACAGGTCTGGGGCAATTGTGTTTTCTTTTCAGTGTTCAGATGATATGGCTTAGTTTGAGGGCCACTGTCATGGGAGAATCATTTGATGAACTGCTAGTAAAGTTCACAGATGATGAGTTGGAAAAAAAAGAAGAGATTTATGGTGATGAGGAGGACTGAGGTACCAAGTGTCAAGCGGGGTTACCATTGAGCTGTTTCATTATAGCATTTTGGTTAAAATTATCACTGAATTATTAAATCTAAAGATTTAAAGTTGCTGCAAACCTTGCTCCGGTGTCAAAATCAACTTCCTTCACAGGCGCGCCTCTAAATTCCATTTTTGATCCCCTAAACCCTAGTCCCTGACAAGCACCTGAAAGCCCCAGATGGTTCAAATTCCATACTGGTGCCCCTAAACTGCACACACCCACCAAAAATAATCCATACCTGATGACAAAACTTCATTCCTGGGATCAAAACTCTGGGGTTGAGCTGGTATCGTAACTGGAATTTCGAGTCACGTCTAAGGAACCGATTCTACCACTGCTTTATGAAGCAACATCATCTTATCCTTTATTTGAATTGAAATTGGTTTCATTTGTAAAATGTTTGGAGTTCCCTTGACAACGACACTGCTTTGATGAAGGAAACTAATTCACAGTGGCAAGCAAATTGTTTCAAACTAGGCTCATTATGTTGATTCTGACTAGTTGTTTTTAGTCACTATGACGGTGGGGGAGTTCCAATCAATTAATTCGTTTTCAATTCCATTTCAAGCAAAGGATAAAAATGCGATGATGTTGATTTGGTGATTTAGTAGTAAAGCCAAATGCGTCAGTTGAAATTTTGAACACCAGAACATGGCTTGTATTGCCTTTGATTCAACACGTCTTGGGCAATAATACAGATGTCTTGGGCAATAATGTAGATGCGCTACATATTGGTAGAGTATCGACGGGCAACATTGTGAATTGCTTTGAGATAGTACTTAAATAGGGATAATGCGTGTTGCTTTAAACTGCCTTCCATGAAAAATTTTGTTTCGACTTGTTCATTAGGAAGACGAGATGTGATTTCTTGGCTTGTAAGAACTGAGAATTGATTTTTGCTTTTGACATCGTGTCTTATTGTAAGATTCTGTGTGGGACATGTTTCTGTTTCTAGCGTGTTTTGGCCTATTAACAGATACTAAATACGACTTTCCCACCCAGTTCTCTGAAACGAAATAATGGTATGTAACCTTGACAACCCTCAAAAGCTTGGAGGAAAATTTTGAAAACTTCTTTCAAAGTCTGCCAAACGGACAAGCGTAACCTACACTTTTAGCAAAGTAGACATCAACTGTGGGAAAAGACCACCCATCAAGGACTATAATGTCCAGTTTGTGAATTAGGGGGTATGAGTTTTTGTTGATTCCTGCTTTTTTCTTTCAAAATTGATGACTATGATGCGTTAGCATGTGACAGAACGAGGATTGGTTGACATCATCAAAACAGGGTTTAATGTCCTTTTAACAATTTAGAATACAGTATCGTGGATAAGTAAAAATTGTGTGACATATTTAAGGAGAGGGGCATGGAATAAATGTGTCATCATATTTAAGTTTAATGTCGTTAATACCTCTAGATTGTATTTTGAAAAACTGTAGGTATTCGCAACATTGTTAGCTTTTGAAAAGTGAAAAAATATTAATTTTGCCGATTATTTTTGTCCTAAATTGGTGAAATTTTACGGTACCTTTTTGTGTAGCCATTTATTTTTACATCTCAGATCTTCCACGTATTTCTTGTTGCACCAGCTCCATGACAGCAGATTTGTTGTTGTGTTATAATAGCTTTCTGATTTTTATTTTACGCTGCTCAATAAATGTTTTAAGCATTCCATTAATTCGTTCATCATGGAGACTAACAGTCATGTCAGTAATTTTCATGCTGTTGATTTGAAATAAAGAGGAAGAAGTCACTGCTTTTTTTGCTCCAGCCCTGTCGTCAGCTGATGTGAATGTTTTCCCAGTGTCACTGGAGAAGTAGTGTTGACGATGAGATATATATTAAAATTTACCTGTGTTCGATGTTTTGAGTCAGACAATTAGTCAAGAGTTGTCCACAGTGTTCAGAAATTGTCTCTTGAGATCACTATAATGGAACTAGTTAAAATAAATTTGTGGGTCAAATCTAATTTGTGTTAGAAATCAAACTCAAAATTATTGTTGGCATTCTACGTTCTACTTCTTTGTGTCTACTATTCTGTGCTCAGGTACATGTACATGTGTACATGGGTAACTGTCTACTGCTAGCACACTATGGTGTACATGGGTAACTGTCTACTGCTAGCACACTATGGTGTACATGGGTAACTGTCTACTGCTAGCACACTATGGTGTACATGGGTAACTGTCTACTGCTAGCACACTATGGTGTACATGGGTAACTGTCTACTGCTAGCTTGCACTTGATGACCCCAGCATTAACACTATACAAGTTATAGTCAGAATTTTAAGTTTTGAGTTTTTACACAAAATCTCAAATTTTTAATGAGATTGTAACTTGAATTGAATCTAGGGGTCATTGAGTGCAAACTAGGATGGACATTAATCAACAAAAACTGTGGAAGCACACAAATAATAGATATTTATCTTGAATTTGCTCAAAAGTAGACTGGAAAATGGTCAAAAATAGTTTTAAGTTCCATTCCAAGTACAAAGATTAGACACTGGGTACAGGTGTATCTCAATAATTGCTGGAGTTCCTTGCTGCCCTCAGTGTTGTGTTGTGGTCAAAATTTTGTATGTTTTATCGATGCCATGTTCTTGCCACTAGTTGGTAATGAGAGTCAATGTCACATGTCACATCCCTTGGTGACACTATGTTAGTTATCAAATTCAGATTAATGACTGTTGTGCCTAGGTAAACACTGAATGTTACTAGATTCTATATAGATGTTATGGTGGTGGTTTACATTAAAATGATATAATCTTTTATCAGTGGAATCAAACTGTAAATGATCACATTTGAGACAATCACAGACTTGTTCAGAAAAAATTCTATTAGGGTAAGAAAAGAACAAACTGCTCCTAACAAAAAAGCCTTCACAAAATTCACAAGAAGTTAATGTTTTTCCTTTTTCTGTTTAATGGTTACTGCTATAAAACATAAATTCTGCATGGCCATGGTTTGTTCTAAAGGATAATTTATCAACCTCTAAGCTGCTTTCTATCCATCTAGGTAGTAACTCTTATTCCCAAATTTAAATCAAATTGACAGATCTGTCCAGTCTTTAAAAATGCTCTGCTATACCTTTCAACTCACCAATCTTTCTAAACTACTCAGGCAAGGCATTGGTTGAGACCCACTTAAATCACATATAAACTTGCCGTGTGTCCAGACTAACTTGCAGTCAACTTGTCCTTCACTCAAATTAGAGATGAAAATGAATGTCAGTTCCTGTTTGCTCAGAGCATGGCTTGACATGTTGGCTTGTCTCCTCTTCACATTTTTCTGGGCTAAGCATGATCTGTGTAGTGACAAACTGTCAACCTAGGGGCCATTTCTCATGTGAAAAATGAACAACTGAGACCCCTTTAATAAATGTAAATGGTCTAAGACTCAAAACTTAAAAATTTTAATTAGTTTTATGGCAAAGCCAGTTGCTAGCAGTGAGTGCTGGGATCATGTTTTATCTTTACCTTCTGAAGGATTTTTTATACAAGAACAACTTCATGTGTAACTGCTACTTGATATTGATCTGAAACTTTTTAGTCAAGATTTAAAATCGACCATTTTCTTCTTCTGTATTTTTTTAAACATATTTACAGGTTATGGTATTTGAACATAAAAATGCATTGTGGCTATTAAACCAGATGCTTTTTGTATTTAAAAATTAGATGTCTTTTTCTATTCTATATGTATTCATGGAAGTGACTCGCTGAGTTTTAATAGACTGTCAGACTTAAGTTTTTGTTTTTACCTGTTTGACTAATCGCCATTTCCATTGTTATTGTCATGTCATTGTGCTTCAATAAATTGATTGTATTACTGTCTGCTCATGTATTCGTTTTTGTCTACATCAGTTGTTTGTTTCTCGGAGGGAACGTGGGGTGTATAGCCGCTTTATCTGGCAAATAATATAAGATTCGATCGTCGATAAAAGGGTTGCTTTTTAAACCATGTTTATGTGCTTTGTACAGAAAAAGCACCAAACTATTTTGGCTCAAAGTTGTTGCGGTCGGTGACCGCGGATCTCAAAGCGAGTGAGGTTACAGACCAAAACTAACTGGCTTTTGTGGCGTGTGTTGCGTGCGCCTCATAATGGATAAAGTTTAACATGTAGACGCTTGGGTCTAAATGTGTAGGCTATTAACGCTGTACTTCTATAAGATACTAGCGCCGCATGTGAGTGTGAGGCGCACTTCAGGGACGTGCCATGTGTTTCAAAACGCTGTTAAAATCTTTGTCTTGAATTAACTTTGTAAAAATCATAATCACTTTGAACTGAATCAGTCATCTATCTCGAGTCATCTACCTCAACCGGTTTATTCAACATAGGCCTACTCCAATAGCGTTCAACTTGTAAAAACAAGATCGGTCGTGTTTTTTTCCAACGAACTCCAACCATGGCGTTATATAGAAGTTTGTACTTCTGCTTTTTACTCGTCATGAAATTTTCGGGGAACATGACGTCAAAATCGGTTTTTGTGCTGTGTAACTTCTTCAAGTGTTTATCCGAGAATTATATTATTTGTATTTTTTTTTAAGAAGTGAAGTTCGAATTTTTTATTCTGTTCACTTATCCGAGGTTGATGAAATTATAGATTATGCTTCATACCAGTAAACTCGACCAGTTTTGATTACCCGCCTTTTTGTTGTGTTTTTTTCGTGGACACTGCCTTATAGAACGTTTTCTTGTCTTTCATGCAATGTTTTGATTAACTATAGATGTTCTCATGTATAAGAACGTGTTTTCTATTTCGCTATTTTCGGCAAAGCATTTCAATTCGGCAAAGGTAAGACGTTATTCGCAAGTTTCTGGTAAAAGCGTCCAATACTTGAGTACATGACACTTCGTTTTGACTTCTCATTCTTTATTATTTGCGATGGGTGTTGAGGGCAAAGACGTGACTTGCAATCTATACAAGTATGTTTGTTTTTTCACCTGAGCTTGGAATCTTTCATTTAAAAGGATGCCAAACCCGGTTTTGGCTTATTATCATATACAAAAATGACTTTCCCATCCAGTTCTCTGAAACAAAATAACGCTCTATCAACATATCCCAAAGATTTGGATGAAAACTTTCAAAATCTGCTTCAAAAGCAAGCGTGACTTACGCTTTTAGCGTATTACATGGCCGCAACTGTGGTAAAAGACCACCCCCCAAGGACCATCGTATTGTCCAATCTGAGACATAGCGAGTATTGAGTTTTTAGTTGATTCCTGCCAGTGTCTTTAACTTGTAACGTAAACACCAATGATGCAGTAGCAGATGACGGAACGTAGATTGGTTGAAATCATCAAAACAGAGTTTGGTATCCTTTTTAACGCCTCAGGAATTTTGCTTCGGGTATGGACAACGTTTAACAAAGTTTCGTGTTTTCACATCCCTTCCAGTTTTCAAATACATATTTGAAAGTCTTATACAAAATTAAAGGTGCCGACTTTTCGTGATATGGTAATTTCAGTTTTCAAAAACAGTTAATCTAAATGGCGAAATTGTCGTTCTACCTGACTTAAAACCATACCCCAAATTTGTGGGGATCCAGCTTTCAAAGAAACGAAGATTTTTTAACAGGAACTGTGTTTGTTCATCAATTTACCGAAATATACAAACGAGCAACTTGTCAAAATCTGATTTGTCGTGTTAGAACTTCTGCTAAGACTTTCACGGCAGAAAGATTTCCAAACTGTGTTATGATCGCAATCAATGTTTTTGTTAATCACTGTTGTAAGCTGCACCAGTAAGCAGCGTTGTCGCATTTTTATGAAATTCTAATTCTGCTAGAATTACCTTGACGAATGTACATTTTACTGCCCTGTCGACTGAATCTTTGCAAGCAACTTAACGGACCTAATTTGAAGTAGTAACTAACTATCTGTCAATTATTCTCAAGCCTGCAGGTCATTTATAATTTGAGTAAGAAACAATATGTGTGCGCTGAAAAGGTAAGTGGTCAAATTAACAATTGCTTTTGAGAGAAGACGTGAGTTTATCACCTTTATTGCATGTCCCGTGAAATAAACAGGAACGAAATATTCTGAAACTGGACGTGCTCGATTAATAATTATTTAACAGGGATGGCTGTAATAAAAAATCGTTGACCGATAAGTTCAGGAAATTTTTGATTTACACGTTTTAATTTACTTATTTGCTGTAGAAAAATAAGTGCCGAATAACACACACTGTCGCGTGTACTCCAATGAGGTCTTCTTATCAAGAAAACGTCTGCACCCGTTGTCCTAGCTTTTCTGTAATTCAAATTTTAGTTGCATAAGACCACCATATGTTTTACCCTGTGGAACGTTTGATGGCGTCGAAAGCTTACAGCAAGATTGATATGGCGGGTTTGTTGTAAGTTTGACCACCACATACTTCACTCGCCTATTTCCCACATATAGGTACGCCCGCATAAGGGTCGTGGCCCGTCTCTTTGGCGGGAAATGGGCTAACAGCCTAACACGAATATCTGCGCGTGTCTGATTTTCTCGTTCCAACATAAGCACGTTGTGCATGTTTTCAGAAAGTATTTTCAGCTCGGTTTTACACCCTTTGGGTAAGTAATAATCAATGCATGCATTCCATGTCCCGTGATGGAAGCTGTAACCATAGATAAAAGCGTTTCGTATAGTTAGCTGTTGCCTCTGTTGTTATGATTGGTCTAATGCTAGGGAAATAAATCTTAAGCCATTTGGTGGAATTGTTTGGCGTGTGGCAATTTAGTTTACTGTGAATTCAAACCATTGAAATTGCGGGCCAATGAGTTTCTGAACTGAAAAAAAACTATCTCCAACTACGCTTTGTTTCTGTTTAACAATGATTTATTTTTAATTAATCGTATGTGAACTATTCAGAGAGATCGGTTGTGTGTCTTAACCACCTTGTCGTTCGTTCATAGATCTATCGCGACCATAGGTCACATCATAGACTATAGTACATGTGTTGTCTATAATCTATGGTCACATAGACAATAGTCTACTTTGCGACGTAGGATGGTCTCAAAGGATTGGTGTAGGAATGCTTACTTGTATTACGGAATAGTGGTCAGCCAACATCTATGACCATTTTGGGAGGCACCCTAGTCAGCCAGGTAGCTGCATTAAGACTATCGTCAAAATACAGCTAGAGAAGATAGATGAGGGCGAAGCACCCGGACAGCTTCGCACAAAAGTACTTGAAATCACACACCGCCTGGGGTCGCTCTGCTCGTCGACCTTGTCATGATGCAAACCTGAACGAGGTGCAACTAAGAGTAAAATCTGTGTCATACGACACTCACTTGCCTGTTACAGCCGTTTACGTGAATGACATGAATCAATCCATTTTTAGTTTTATACCAAGGCTAGATACATCAGTATTCAACTAAAACATGGGTGGTGGAAATAATTGCGCGCGTTGATTTTCTATTCCACAATAAATCATATATTTATTTCAGTGAATGCTACCAGTGTTTTATTTCACAATATCAATGGTGCGGAGAAGGAATTCGAAGAATAAGAGACTGACTTCAGCAAGCAATGAGTCTAACGGAGAATCACATGAAAATGGACCAACCAGGATGAGACAATTGTTTGGATTTGATTGGTCAGATTTGTCGAGTTGGGAATCATTTCTCGCTCTGCTCCACCGACCCACAGATCCTGCGAGCCTGGCCATCACAAGAGTGGCGTTTGGTATACAAATTTTGTATTGTCTATTCGTTGTGTGCTACGTTATACTCGTTTCAATTAATGGACTCTTTTTGCAGATTGATATGTTAATTCAAGTGACATGAAAACTCCCTCCCAAACCATCATGATACAAATCATCGGACAGTACCGCAGTCACTCATTTTGCGTTTCACTTACATGAAGTTTACACTAAATTAAAGATGTCGAGTTATTTGCGTCTCTAGGTAGTTGTGGAATTCAGACACCTGGCTTTACTCGTAGGCCTAAATGGTTATCAAGAAATTTCGACTTTAACTTACCGCGTCCTAAAACTGCAGTTCGCTCTGTTTGGCTGGCTGAAAAGAAGCAAGGCGAATTATACATGTATCTTTTACTCTTTAAAATCGATCTCATAAGTTTATTTCTTACCGTAGTAGGACTCCATTTCCCTTACCAACTCAAGTCGCAGGCGCCGAATTCGTAATTTTAGTTGACTAATTACCCCGACATTCTGAACTCGTTTTCTAATGGTTTCGGTGTTTTTGATGCACCAATTTCATGAGAGCAAAATGGCGAATTTGATTTTCATTTTGTATTTATCCAAACAAGATAGAATGCGGCACCTTTAAAGTGGAACTTTCACGCTAATTCCTTTTCTCTGTGATTGCTTGGTCTATTTAGTTGGAAACACAACACAGCGACGATTTGAATATGAAGTAGGTTGAAAATTGCCAAATGTTTTTAAGAACGAGTTTGTGTCGAAAATGATCTGCCGTAAATCACTCAACCGTACGTGGTGTTGGGGAATAAAACTGCCTGATGTGAGCAATGTAAGCTCCCAAGGAATACGTCATTAGTGCAAAAAGTCACCTATTTGCATAATTTTTGTTTTCACATTTACAAATTGTCATTGAATACAACTGCTCTTTGTTTAGCGTAGATGATTCAAATAGCATTGTGGTTTAGTTCCTGATATACACAATAATATAGTTAGGAACATGCAAATACATCTTCAAAGTTCGTTCAAGCCTCACGTGCGTCACGTGTTCTTGCAGGTTTTCTAATGTTACCGCATATCTTACGCAAGATGACGTTCATTGACGACGATTGGGGAGACTACAATTGTCGATTTCCGCTCTTCGACTTCATACCAATCCCACCTCTCCAGGGCATAATTTTGATGAACTTCTTCATGATCATAGGTTTGCTGAACTAGATCAATCCTGAATGGCTGAATCTAGCTACTCTTCTATAAAGGTCTTACCTAAAGTATGATACGTATAACGTACTCAGAAATAACAGGAGATTCAATCAAATTAGTATTAATCTTAGCGTTATGGTACTGTCACGTGACTAATGACAAAATTGACAGCACATAGGACTTTTGAATGTATATTTGTACTGGATGTTTGCAGTATAGTGGTTTTAAAAATCTTACAAAGTTGTCTCATTAATTTCCTTGTTTTTAATTGGCATCAATAAATTCCAGGTTCCATTGGCATCATGCTGGGATTGTTTTATCGTACAAGCGCATTCTTGTTCGTTACTTGCTTTTGGTACAAGTACGTATTGGACATACAAAGTTGGAATAACCATTTTTATCTATACGGCCTCATATCGACAATTCTTTTATTCGCGGACGGGAACCGTTTTTGGTAAGTCGTTTGCAATTTTAATTCACTTTTATTATGCACCAACATATTTATATGTGGACGCATTATGCTGTCATCTCCGTCCGTCCGTCCGCGCGGCGTCCGTCCAGCGTCCGCTGCTCTATCTCCAAAACCGTTTGACGTATGTTCATGAAATTTTGCACAGGTGCTTCTTTCATGGATGAGATGGCATCAGCGAACTTTTGGACGGATCTGACTACGGGTCTGCCCCCTAGTGGCAATTTTAGTTGTTTACGCTTACCTCTATATCTTCAAAGGTCTTCACCGTATTTTCATAAGATTTGGCATGTAGGCATATATTGAGTGAGTTGACTCTATCCACCCGTTTTCGGATAGATTCGACGTAACTTGCGCCACCTAGTGGCCATTTTTACTGTTTGCGAGTCTGTTTTTAGTCGTCCACCCTTCCATCAACGACAACCGCTCTAAGGATGATTGCAGAAATTGGCATGTATGTTCTTACTATGAAGAGGACGGCTGACCATGATTTTCCAACGATTTCGACGACTGTGGCGCTTCCTAGTGGCAGTGTTGTTTTTTTTGCGCTTATGACTGTATCTCCTAAACCGTCTACAGGTGATTTAGTAAGTGCATTTATATGATGTTGAATAAAGACGACGACGACGACTTTCGGATGGATTTGAGTACTGGTGTGCAACCTGATGGCAATTTTATTTTTTTACGTTAAACTCTGTGTCTTCAAAGGTCCTCAACGTATTTTCAAAGAAATTGGCGTACAGGCTTCTGTTAGTGTGTTGACGCTATCTTTCCGTTTTTAGATGGATTCGACTTAGTTTGCGCCACCTAGTGGCCATTTTTACCATTTTCGAGTCTGTTTTTTTCACGGGCGTCCACCCCTCTATCAACCAAATCGCTTTCAGGATAATTGTGAAAATTGGCATGTTTTTAATATGAAGTAGACGGCTGACGATGATTTTCGGATGATTTCAGCTACTGTGGCGTTCATGGCTGTAGTCTATCTCTACTAAGTTTGTAGCGCACGTGCAGGTGCTCCGCCGCAAGAAAGCACAAAACGTTTTCGTTATAACCAACAATCATCCAAATGGCAACAACTGAAATGATTGGTCGGTTAGGTTAGAATGTTGAGTTATGGGATAGAATTCATATTATTCCATAAGTGAAGATTTCTCTCCGGAAGTGCATGACTAAAGCCTTCAAGTTGGGTTTACGGCTGTCACTACTGGACAGCGAGAATCAACTTACAACTGAGTTTATAAGAGCTCATGCTGGTTTTCCACGCGAGCTGGAGTTTATATCGTATGCCAGGTTATCCAAAAAGAACGATTTGTCCACCTAGGCCAGCTGATTTGCGAATGTTGCAAGTGTGCTTGTTACCTATATTTCACGTCTCCGTTAAATAGAGAGTCTTTGAACGTCGACAGTGTCCCGAAAGCCCCGCGGGTAGCATTTACTTTTGACCCAATGATGTAATTTTTAACGTTAGAAACTACCCAAGTTTTTATTTTTCAACCAGTTTAAAATGATCCATAGGGTCAAATTTAAACGTTACTGAGGCCCTATGTTTTGGGAATTCCAAAAATTTGACTATGCTAGGTGGCTTCCTCATTGCATCTTGCATTCATGTCTGTCACTGGCGGCCTCCCTGTCCCTAGAGACTACAGTACCAACGTCTCGATAGGCCGTAGAGACGGTGGTCATCCCTCAGGCCCTCCATATGTTGGACGCCGCGTCGGGCGAATTGGGCCTCACACTAATTAGACCATCAATGTCATGTTGCTATAAGTACCTTTTGTATATAGATAGACAGCTTAGAGGCCTCTGATGTCTTTTCCACGTGGAACAAATACTTCCGCAATCAACCTTCTTTGGTGTAGTCCTTCGTTCAGTTACCCAAATCGACAGCTGGACATTTTACACTGCTTGCGCCAGAAGATGACCACTGCCTCTACTGGGCCCAGATGAGACTGTGGTAATGTCTACCCTCTCCCCCTAGGCGTGATATCATGGCCGTTGATAGAAAATGTTCTTTTGCAGGTCTTTAGATGGATTTATTAACAAAAACATCCGCAATGCCCACACACCACTCTGGAATATCGCTCTATTGCGATTTCAGGTAAATAACACACACACACACATTTTATAGTTGATGTTTGCTAATGCAGCAGGCACTTACAGACCAGTGTAGCAAGGGAAAAGCGGAGGGTCGGAAGAGGGCTAGGGAGTGGACATGGAGACAGAGAAGGATACGTTTGAAGATTGTTGAGAACGAGAGTTTTGGGGCTTTAAAACAGGCTAAGACACATGGGAAAATGTTTAGCAGCATTCATATTCTTGGTGAGTGCAGTTGTCACATTTTTCAAAACAGCAAGTAGTCTCCAAATTTACTTTCCATAACAAGTTTTCCCAACATACGAACAAAAGAACTTGCTCCGATACTTAAAAGATTTTGTAATATATTCAGTTTTACGACGCTTTGTAAGTCTGAGAATTGAGAAGGAGACTTTTTGAACATTTGGCGAAGTGTGAAACACAACTTATTATTCACTCGTAAGATGGCGAAAAAAGTCTGCTCAGTGTTTTCATGTCGGTTGAATTTTTTAATCTCACCTGCTCATTTTTAAATAGACAAGACATAACAATTCCACTAACGGAATGAATCCGTCAGCTGGGAAAAAAAGACACGAATCTGGCGCTTATTTCACGGGAAAGAAAAAAGTTAGCCTCACGAAATTTTTCAAATGGATACAGAACCCTTCTTTGGTATTGTCAACCAAAACTGGTTTTGCCCTCTAATTCTGTTACACCGACAGCACTCCCGGCGGGAGAAAAAGACGTGTCACATGTGTCAGAAAGGGAATCGCGTGGTTCGACAGCCGCCGATACTCGTCCAAAGCGCTTGACTATGAATTCCGCCAACAATGCTATTTCTCGAGCTTGATCTGATGTCTGTTTCATGGAATAACTCAAGACTTAAAAGTGCCCCAAACCACCATTTACCTCATTTTGACATGTGACTACACTGTCAGCATAGTTTAACCTTCCTTTATAGCACTGCATATCACAACGGCATGAATTCAATACCATAAAAACGAGAAAATAGAAGAAAAGCGACTTCAATTGAAAATTTCTTCAGTTAGCTCCACGGACACGAGTGTGACGTATGAACGTACCCAGCGCCAGTGTGTCAAATCTACAAATGTGTGCCATATCCGCGCTTCTCGCATGTCCCCAGGAAAGCGAAAAGCTCCAATACTAAGTTGTCCACAGTCACAACAAATGCAACGGCTTGCCATTCTTTATTATACCATAAACCATGGAAAAAATGAGCAGCAATATCTGACGATTTTAGCACTAAAGACAGCGGAGGATAATTAATGTTGTAATTAGTTGTCCCGATACTACGTAGTAGGTCTCTACCGACAAATGCTCGTTACTTAACATCAGCTAATTAACCTATCGTCAGATAGTGTTTGCGGGTGTTTTAAATTGACTGTTGATCGACAGGTGGGGTTGTTCTTTGGTGTTTTTTGTAGTGAAATTGTGATTTTTAGTCATTTATGGTCAGAAACCCTGGTCGCAGTTGAGTATCTCTGTAGTATTTAAAGACATGGTTTGATATCCTTTTGGCATGGACTATTCGCCATCAAATAATCGTTAATTTTTAAAACAGATTTTTGTGGTGTATTTTTACGCTGGCTTGAAAAAGACCAACTACTATTGGCTCATGGGATATTCCAAGAAAAGGCTGTCCGAGAAACTGGTCTTTGCACCCTTCAGGTAAGTTGAAAGAGTTCAGTGCCCAACGTGAAGAATCTTGTTGTCTCACGGAGCGCAATGGGCCTTATTGACATTGATTAATTATTAAGAATATTACCTTGTTCTCACAAGCGGCACATCTTTCCTAATGCGCCTCATTATAGACAAACGAACATACTTCTTGTCTCACGAGCAATAACTGTTGTAGTTGTTTGACAACTATATTATCCAACTGTGCAACTACTGGTGGGAAGAATTGTGCACGAACTTTTGATCGTCGGGTAACAAGCTCAGTGCAGGCCGAACTGGATATTTTCGGAGAGAAGTGATTTTGCGAAAGTCTGGCAGACAACGACGAGAATTAGCGATTTCTAATAAAACCAAAACACAGCAGGCTTTTGTTGTTTAAGAGCACTTCACGAAATCTGCCCCTTCCAACTAAAATTCCTAAAGTGCATTTTTCGGCCGTAAAACCGATAATGTACCGTTAACAGTTGGAATTTACACCAAGCGTTCACTTCCACGGAGGTTCGCTACCGAACTCTCAAGTGCAACAAACATACTAGGTCCACATGCCGTCTTCATGATAGGCGGATTTAGGGGGGGGCCCAGGCGACCGGCAGTGGCGCTGCGCACTACGACTCCGTTTCCGTCGTCTGCTCCACTGTGCAATGAAGAAAATTTACTTAATTTTTTAAAGAAAATGGAACCTGAGTGACGATGAAAAAACAGAAGCTGCTGGTAAGATGTGAATTTTAATTGAAGCCTTAGTGAATCACTCAAAAACACGCAATACTCTCTTTGTCAAACCTTATCTTAAGACGACTTCCAAAGCAATCCCGTCATTAGTGCCAACACGAAAAATGGATTTGGTCTTTTGGGCATTTGAAGACTATTTCAAATACGACAAATTTGTTAAGAATTGATGGCACAAAATATAAAACGTGTAATAAGCATTACAAAAAGAAGTAGGTTTCGCGCCCAAACGCTGTGGACCATAAACAAGTAGGTCTTTTAGTATGAGATTAGTAGTTAAATCGTGGTGGTGTAGGGGGGCAAACCCCCCTCCCGACCTCCCCCCCATTCAGTGCTATGCGCATCTACAATCGTGGTTCAGTTTGCGCAAATGCTTACAGCCGGACAAAATGTTGGCCCCCCCCTTGTGATATCCTAGATCCGCCACTGGAGCTATACGCAAGTTTCTTATGTCGTGTTCAGCAAGTAAGCCTAGTCAACGTTAAATGGTGCAATTTGAACTTCCGCACATGCAGGCACCAGTTTGACTTTCTGTGTTAGCAGTGTACGATTAGGAATTTCTCGGCAAAGTCGAGTTCAAACCCTCGTTCCCGCAAACTAATGAAACGAGAGCAAGGTTGCGATCCGTAGACGCGAAAAACTCGGGAATGACGCAAGGTCTGCACCCCGCGTTTGCTTGACATGATGGACGTACGTGTAAAGCACGTGCCATCAATTTTCTTGCGTGTGTCTTGCGTCTACGGAACGCAGCCTAAAAGGAAACTTCACACTACAGGCACTGCCACTTCCGTTTTCAGAGCGCTGCTCACAAACGAGCAGATAGATCTGCATATTGTGCACCACGGTGGCTTTATCCTCGATTTGGCCATAGGATTCTTTCTCTTCTTCGACGTGACTCGCCCGTTTGCAATGTTCTTCGGTGTTTTGTTTCACTTGATGAATTCAACGATGTTTCGAATCGGTAAGTGACTGTACAGGTTCTTCAGCAGCCCTGTTTTCGCCATCCAATTGTCATATACAACGAATCGTACGCTTATAGTATACGACAAATCAAACCTGTTTTTCTGTCATACGCTAAGATTTGTTTCTAAGATTTTGCACAGGATCGTGTACATTTGAGTTGCTGCCTCACCTCCAGTGCAAAATATTACCGTTACATTTAGCTAATTCAATCGTACAAGTTCACTTGTTCATGTTTCAAAAATAAAACTCGCTGTTTGACCAACGATCTCTTGCTAAACAACAAGGCCGTAACACCTTTTTTAAGTTCGACATACATGTGTGTTCCGACGATAGTGTTTTCCACATACTAAGTTTTTGGACAGCCGGAAAAGGAGACTGAGGTTAGCAAAAGGGGACCATTTATTGCAGCAACACGATGGTGTAAAGCAAATAGTAGGTTTATACGACGATGACCTATCGCAAGCTCCGCCCCTTTGCGAAATGTCGACAAGTAAATAACAAGTTTTACCCGGCAACGCGTTGTTTGTCGGATGAAATGGCAGCTTGGAAACAAAGGTGTGCTAAGAAGGCTGCGTTCTGATTGGTCACTTTAGCCGTCACTCAAAATCCTGACGATAGGTCAATTGACTTATTTTTACCACGCAAGTTTAAACAAAAGCTTGTTGTGAAATCGATTGGTTTACAGACCCAGATTTCTCCATATTTATCTTTCTTAGTGTGTTTTAAGGGTACGTCCTGATAAGAAAGAAGAATATTAAGATCCAGCTATCACGATAGTAAAAGAAGAATCGTAGGCCTACAATCAAAACTTTAACAAGAACTTTGACACAAATGGATGAAGTACTACACTACTAAAAGTATTGAAATTATTAGATATTACCCAGATACTTGAACTTGGAAAATATTAAGAAAACTACTCTGACTGACGCAGGTCAGAATCAAGATTGTTAACCAAAGTTATTCTTGGCTTTATGAGTATACTGCCATTGTCACTATAGACCGAGTAATTCTATCGTGAACTTGTTTTAGTGCTGTTATTTTGTCACAAAGTTAATCAGGTACCATGGGGGACACTAGAACATAGCTAAATACGTATTGTGATCTCTGTGCATAACTATAATTTGAATTAGCCCAAAGTGGAGTACGCACAGTCGATACTTTTATATTTATTTGCCTGCAAAATAGTTCGCGCAGCCAATTATAGTCGAGTCCATAAGAGTCCGACCACATTTACCGCTGAGCGTATTTTTGATACAACACAAAATATTTATTGTTTACCTCCCAGGATTATTCCCCTGGCTGATGATAGCAACCCTGCCTTTATTCTGCTACTGCGATTGGCCGAAAGCTCTGGCCCGCGGACTGGAAAGGAGATTGCCGTGGTTACGATTTGTTCTGCCTTCAGATGGCGAGGTGCAGTCAAGCTCTCATTGCATATACCCGAAAGAGGAAATCAAACCTGACAATCTACCCAACAGGAAAAGGGTAGGGTGATGATGATTATTACTAAGTTGTCTAAGGTAACTGATACTATAGTTCACACCAAGAATGACTAAAAATTAGGTACAAATTGGAAACTAACGGTAGAATGAGGTCCAATATGTGCCGTGAACAGATGCAAACGTGTCACTTGGGTCGATGCAACGAAGAATTTTAAAACAATTTGCAACAAGGACATTTAAAAAATCTGTCAATCTGTAGAAGCAGAAGAAATGGACGACATTTTGGGCCCAGTCAAAAGCATAGTCATTACTAGGCAATTTTTTGTTGCTGGGTATTACAAAGTGGTTATGCTTTTTCGTGTGAAAATACCGGTATTGTAACTGTGTGAAGATAACTGACCAGATATAATTCACATTCATGTTGGCATATCTGGGCGCAATATACATATTTGATATTGGTCTTAGGGCATACGAAGCAAATGCCACCATCTACCACTGGAACTTATATTTACAGGACACGAAGTCCCCTGGTGTCACGAAAAGGAGTAAGACTGGCTGGTATCACAGAGTTGTGTGCGCTGGCGTCCTGCTGCATGTTACATTGCAGCTCTTCCTTCCTTATTCCCACTTCATCAACAAGGTATGACACGTGCACTTCCTGTATTGGACCAACATGGCGTATTTCACTTTAAAAATGACACAAACCAAAAGATCAATCTAAGATGCTTAAATATTCGTTATGCCTGTATACAGATCTTAACCGCACCTGATTTTTTCTAAAACGCAATGCTCAGCAACCGTAACCAACCATCAAAAATTTGGAAGATGTTCTGCAACGTCTGCCAACTGACAGGAAGCGTACGACAGAATAACACACACACGCACGCGCACAGAGATATTAATACCGTTAGTCTAATTAGGTGATCGATGGACTAGACACAATGTAGACATATATATACATGTATATACATAAAATATTGTAAATAAACCCCGCAGTTTCACTTTTGCAGATAGTCTTTTCGTAATTAATGCTAAAAAATACGTATTTGGTTCTGGACGTGGAATTTGCTGTTTTTAAATTGAAGCCCTGTTGCAGCATTCCTTTTTTACTTAAAACAAACATTCATCTGAAACGAATTGGTGCGGAGATGTCATGGTCAAATTCAGAAAGGATGCAGGCGCAAACCAATATTGAGTGAAATTATATCCTGACTTTTCATTGCTGCATATCATTTCGTTAAACGCAATTTACGTGTGTCAAATATGGCAGTTGTTTGGGACGTCTTCGTTTGACTTTTACTACGCGCCAAGTAGTGTAGGGCTTTTGCATATTTAGGACAAAAATGAAAGGAAGGTAACTGCAGTTTGGCAGTGTATTTATATCCAACTTATTATTTGCAGCCAACTGTTTCCATAGGTATTTTCTAGTACACTTTATTTCATCAATCAAAAATTGAATGAGTTTAGCAGTTCAATTAGTGGGCACCCACAAGCGACGTATGATCTAGACTCGGATATGACGTCACTCAGCACTATTCTCTGACTCAAGATATGTTATAAAGATATAGGGAGTAAAGGAATATACCAGACTTCAACAACATTTAAGTGATGACATTTTTGTTATTATTCACAGGGTCTTATTCATTAACATATCGATTGATAAAAAAGAAACCTATTCTCAGGTAAACCTCCCGCTTTTCTTATGTTAATTATATTTATAAACAATCCAATCATAATGTGACGCGCATAAATTCTGAAATTTGCCTTAAATTTGCGGTTTTATACGAAAAAATAGAAACTGTGTTTTTATGACTAAGTGTGACCACTGGAAATATAATTTGCAGGATAACCAATTACAGACATCTAATTTCATTGTTTTAATTAAATATATGTTATTCCGTGCCCCTTTACAAAATTCGCCAAATTTAAACGTCAAATTACGTTGGAAACAATGTGAAAGTGTAAACATGGTGATTGTTTTTACTTTTATAAATATAATGTTTTGTGATATCAAAAACTTCAAAACAAAATTGCCCTCCCTCCAAATGCTCACACGAGACAGTTTTATAACCCTCTTTAGGCATACGACAGTGTAGCGTCTCTCTAGCAGGCGCTTTCTGTTATTGTTTTCTGCATAATAAATTAAGTTGGTTGCTTACCTCTCAAGGGTTACAACTTCAACTGGATACACGGCATTTACGGCTACTCCTGGGACATGATGATCAAGCCGTTTGTTACAGCCAATGTCAAAATCACGATGCTCAATAAGGAGAACGGGCAAGAAAGTTTTATCCCCGAGAAGGTAAGCAGGACTGCTACGACCTAAGTCATTAGCGTGCACTTGCGGCGAAAAATCTTCACTTATGGAACGGAAACAGTGAATTCAATCCCACAAGTCCTCTCTTACCCCTCACCGGCAGCCATTTTGTTAGGATGGGCCACTCGATGTTCAATCGCTAGATTTCGCGAAGTCTTGCGGGATCTTATTTTTTTCAAAAAATTAGATTACGGAATGCTCGCCTGGGTTACACGTTCTTGCCTAGTATGCAACCTAAAATGGAACAGCGAACAAGGCCGTTGGCTTATTGAACAAAAATTTTAAAATTCAATTACACAATTCAACATTGCAACCTTACCGACCAATCGCTTTGCTAGTGTCCGGAGAGGCTAGTAAGCTACCAAGCAAACTTGCCGAAAACTTGTCTTTTCCTCGCTAGGTATTGTGAGATCTTGCTGTTCTCGCAAGAAATTTTACTTTCCACGGGAACGCTCTCTAGGATTGAGTTCCATAGACCCAATGTACTGACGTTGCACTCACGTGATTATGAACCTTCACTCATTATGCAACATCCCAACCTCACCGACTAATGACTGCTATGGCTGTCATTTTGATAGGGTATTCCAGCATCAGCTGCCGAGGATAGTCGTGAAATACACGCCTTTTATTGCCGTGATTTTGTATCAGCTTTTTGCGTGGTCTTGCTTTTTCACTGAGTCCGCGGAACAGAGCGTAGCGGATGTTCATTGTAAAGACGTAGATTTGCGCTTCGTAAAACAACAATTTGTAGAATAATTCCCAAGGTATGGAGTTCTTATGGCTGCCAAAACATTGAGAATTTATCCTGAAACAAAATTCCAGTGGATACTCACATGTAGAAAGAAAGTTAAATCAGTGTGCGAATTAACTGTGAAGAAATGAAGACATACTCGAAAGGCGCATTCTCGTTAAACCTGACAATGACCGAGCTTAACTCCGTGCAAACCTGAAAAAGTTTGAAACAAAAATAGAAACTCACATGGTCATGTGTTTCTCAATTACAGATGTTCACCAAAGGCCGTCGATGGCCTTCGCACCCTGACCTAGTCAAGCAACTGGCGATGTGCATAAAATCCAGAGCCGCCAATGACTTAGGTCTGACCAATGTGGGACTTTACTTCGACATCTGGCGAAAGCAAACCGATCAATTCTACCAAAGGTTTTTTTTTAAAAGCTTTTCCATGTAGACTTCAAATGCTTTGGTCAGCATAGCGTTAGTTACTTGCCTTTTAGCTCGTAAACTATAATCGGTTTTAAGGCCACGTCTGGAAGACGCAGGAAGCCTTTTCGAACAGGAAGTCATTGTATATGACGATTACGTGCCACCGAAGTTCCTCGCTTTTCACTGCCGTGTCCTGATTTCAGAATTTTCGACCCCAGAGTGGACATTACTAAAGCAGAGTGGCACCCCTTTAAGAACACCCCGTGGGTGTTGCCGTTACTAACAGAAATTACGGACTGGCGCAGTAAGCTGGCCGATGTGAAAAGCAAAGTGAGAACAACAACCAAATACGACCACGTGCCGTTCGTTGTGGCGGACTTTCCAGGTGGTAACCGAAAAGGAATCTTTATAGTTTGTGGACGCATTTTGTCAAGTTATATTTTCACTTATCACATGTTATTACTGTTGGGTTTACTTTACGTCAGTGTAGTCACGTGTTTATCGTACTAACTTCCAGAGGTGCTCGATTATACTTTGACGGAGTTCACCTTCAAAATTAGTATAACCACCCATTTAAAGTGGGGACTCGAACAAGGGAACTCATTTATAGGGCCGGGGTTGATTCCGCAACCACCACTTATTTACAGGGGTAAATTCCGTAAGCAGGTCTTTTTTTGATGTTACCTATATTTTTTAACTTTCTTTGCATAAGATGTGCAACATGGCATCTTTTCTATTGTTTCAGGCTTAACTGATTAACATTTTAGCTGTCCAAAGATGCGTACGAAAGGATTGGGTTCAATCTATATGGTTGCCAAGGAGTTCAGTCATCAAGAAAACCTTAGAAACGGATGTCTTTCGTATTAGCTTCCTGAAAGTGGGTTTCTTTTTCACTTCCACTCTTTAAAGGTGTGGGTATTCAAATCACCCGCCGTCAAATCGAGTACCCTCGTACCGGAAATGACCCCATGGGTCTCTTTGGAGAGGACTTGCAATTTTGCTGAAATCTATGAAGTTAGGTTAATGAGATAGAAACTGTCTTGGTGCAGGGTTGTCGCTGAAAGATCACTATCTCCCCCCGGAGTTTGGTAACGCCAGCGTTACAGTGTTGCATGGTCGGATTGTGGTGGAGTTAGAGAACAGGACAAAATTAAGGCTCCGTGTGGGTGAGACATTGCAGGTATGTTACCTTTAACTTATACATCCTCTGACCATCGTATCGTTATCTGTCTTGTTCGCTATCAACACCATCGTCATTGCCCAAGCGCCATTCCTGTCGTCGCCTTTACCAACTCTATCATAATGTAGCACGGCCATCATCATTACGTAACGTACTATACCGCCATCATCACCTGTCATCGTCATTATCATCGTCACTGCCTTCATCACCTCTCTCTTCACTGTGATATATATTTATTGAAGGATACACAGAACATACAAAGAAATAATAACAAACCCAGAAACCGCGAAGCATTATATCTGGGTTGTAAACAATTCATAAATGAAACTTATATACATAGAGATATATACAATTAGTAGTATCTAAAATAAGTATTCCAATACTTAGACATGCTATTACAGATATATAAAAACAAAAATATTTACAGATTCATGTAGGGAAATCAGATGCAACAATATTGATAAACGGTATATAAAAATTTGCTAACGTTGCTTAGGAGGAATTCGTTAAGAACAAAGTCAAGGTTAGGACTACCATTCAGTAATAATGTAACTCTAGTAGGGATATTATTACAAGAATTGAGAGCGTTAACAACTGATTGGTTATCATTGAGTGCACGAAAGAGTGAGTCTCTCAGGGATTCGATGAGGGGACATTTGAAGAAAATATGAGGATAAGATTGGTGGTCACCACATTTACAGTTTGGAGATACATTACTAAAGTTGTGCCTGAACTTGTCAGAGTTGAGGAAAAGGCCACATCTTGATCTGTACAATGCTATTTCGTTATCGCGGGTAAGGGAGAATTGAGTCTGTCTCGCCATCTTCCCCAACGTGATCTTTCATAGGGACGCCGTGAATTCACCGTTTCAATTTTGATTTCAGTTACCAAGTGGGAAGCACACAGCTCACACTACGTCCAAGACTCCGTCGTGTTATATGTACGTCTTTGGAAATCAGATGCATGTGGATTTTGTCAAGAAGCTTAGGGAGACTGAGAGAAAACTGAAGTCACAAAACAAAACATACGGTGAGAATGTCTCTCCATGCTGTCCTCTGGAATTCAGATGCTATTGAACAATTCTTAAGCAACTCAGGAAAAGTTGTAGGAGCAGCTACCACTAAAAAAACGAGACTGCGTGCACGACCCAAGGTCGCCATTCTTACGGCGTGGTGTTAGCGCACGAAAATACCTGTGTGTGAATGCCGAGTCTTGTCTCAGTGTTTGATAATTGACAATTTCACCAAAGAATTTCATCTTTTTCTCAAAAGAAGTCATTCATCAATTGTCAAATAAGGTCAATACTTATAATTTTCTACAACTTTATGTTACGTTACTGCGTTGTTCTTAGAGGACCTGTCTGACAACGATCCGGACGAATTCCGTTACAAACAGGCTTTGATAGAAAAAAAGAAAGAAGAGGAAGAGCAGGAGGTTCCCATATCGCTCAAGCTTTGGAATTCAGTTACACATATTTCCAGAAGATTTTGTGTATGTGCAAAACGCAGGTTGGTAGTAGTCTTGCAATTAGCAACAAATAGCGCCTTTGGGTCAAACACTGTATATTGTTATAGTTAAAAAGCTCACACAATCATTACGATTATTCACTCAAAATAATAAAGAGACGTGACACGTTAACGTCTCGTTTACGCTCGTGTCCAATGGAATGGTAAATTCAATCATTGTGGGATACTGAGAACTTTTCATACCCTCCGTATGCCTCAGTTAAGAACACACCAGATGAATAAAAATTTCAAGACATGTATTTCTCCGAAAGGGTCCCTTTTAGCTAAAATTCCCCACATTCAATAAAAATGAACCAATCTTGGGAGCTCCAGAAACGCATCTCTTCGTTGTTTCCAAATGAGTTGCAACACATCTTATCCTTGAAACCGCGTGGTACATGTACCTAAACGCCACGGTGAATGATGTAACAAACTTGGTGTACTGTTTCAAACGACTGTAAGGCTTAAGTAGCATATACACTTCTCTTGCAGTTCGCAATTGATCTGGTTGAGTGTCAGATACATTTTCGCTTGGGATTCGTTTAAAGATGGACTGAAGAAGTTTCAACGAGAGGACGAAGAAACAAACTATGCAAACTATGCTTCGGTTTTGGGGGACCAAGAGTAGGACAATGAGTGCAGTTGCTATTGAATATCTGCCGCAGACATTGCTCGATCATAGCTGATGTTATCTGGTCACAGCGGCCCCCGTATGGAAACGTAGCCTTTCGTCGGCACACGGAATTCATGTGTGTGGGGGCATCACAGCGAATGTCTTGTTCTGTACGTTTGTCGTATACGTTATGTGTGGGAATGAGCCGGAAGAGTATTGTAACTCGTTTTGTTTGAGGTCTTGTAGTCTTGCATTCGCCGAACTAACACGAACTCATGAAGAAGGCATCGATTTAATTATTCAGTGCCTAGGCTATCGTAGAGTACTGTTGTTCTATGGTTATTACCTTGTTCTTATTGTTTCCAACATAAATTTTCAGGCTCCTTGATATATTTGGTGCATTTGAATTCTGAAGTTTCGGCTTTATCATTCAACTTCTATTCTACTGCATTAACAGTTACGCGACTCTGATTGTCAGCATATCTATAATATTTGTTTAATTTATAATGTTTTACTATTATGGCTGTGACATGATGCACCTGAGAGGGTCAATTGGTGCAAAGGTTTATCAAATTTTCAAAATCTAGCATCTCCTACAGTTTAAAGATTTTACTTTTCACTTCAATGCACAAGTAGGCCTATTAAACAACAGGTGCACAAGTACTTTTCTTAGACATTCAATTCATACAAATTTCACAGAGCTCTTAATGCAAAAATTAACTTGAGCTAGTCACTTCAAATTTCAATTTTACGGTTTGTACATGCAAGAAGATTTCAATCCCAAACTTTGAGGTCGGTTGGTGCACTTACCGATCGAGCCCGGTGCATTTTCCTTAAAAATAATTCCAAATGTTTCCGTGAGCTGTCTGAGCAAAAAAGAAAATAAGCAGATCGAGTACATATTGGTCTCGCAAAGTTCCTAAAAATCCAGCCGGGTACTTACGAGTTAAATCACCAGCCCATCGTGCTGAATCACATTTCACTCACAGGTAACTGCTTCCATCCACATTGTTTAGCATGCTTTATTTTATGGCGGATCAAAACGCAAGTTGGTGGGGATGTTCCGTTACTGGATCATCGCCCGCCCGGGGATTTTTCATACGAATTGAGTCGAGATATCGTATGCTCCTAACTTCTCCCTCTCGCAGCTTTCAGCAAAAGAAGTTTTATTCACGACCTTACCGTTTTTGTTATGCTGAGTGAATGACTCCATCCCTACGTCTATGCCCACCCGTGTGTCCGTCCATACGTCTATGCCCACCCGTGTGTCCGTCCCTACGTCTATTCCCACCCGTGTGTCCGTCCCTACGTCTATGCCCACCCGTGTGTCCGTCCCTACGTCTATGCCCACCCGTGTGTCCGTCCCTATGTCTATATGCCCACCCGTGTGTCCGTCCCTATGTCTATATGCCCACCCGTGTGTCCGTTCCTGTCTATATGCCCACCCGTGTGTCCGTCCCTATGTCTATATGCCCACCCGTGTGTCCGTCCCTACGTCTATGTCCACCCGTGATTCAGTATTCAATCACTTGAATGAACACGAGCAACTGGCTGGGTTCATCACATTCCAAGTTAAGTCTAGCATTTAATGTTCGTGTTTTTTTAAGAACTGGTACGTAACATATCCGTATATTTCGAGGATGTACTAGACTCGCCGCCTGCAGGAAAAATCTATTAGTGAACCACATCACAATTTGATGTAGTTTAGGTACAGTTATTTTGTCACTTTTCTTTTCATTTTTCTTTTTATTCAAGAGAAAAGTGTCCATTAACAATGATATCGATAGATGTCTTCAACCTATTCACAGGCAGACCCCAAGTACAAATGATACACACCATTTCGTCAATAACTCAGCTATACGAGTATATCATTATTGGGAATGGCTGACTTTAATAAGTTTAGTCTTTTTTTGACTGCGGAGGTTCTCATCAACTAAAAAACGTGGGTTCTATGGCAAAATTTCCGCGATCACTCACGTGTCTTTTAAATAATTTTGAAATTTTCCAACATTTTCTTGGTTTAAAATAACCAAAAATGTATCTTGCTACAGGGGGGACATGTTCATTGGACTCAACCTCGGGTTTTTTCAAATACCCATCTACATGGAAATATTGAATGGCAATATCAAATACAGATTTGCATTCAATTCATTTCCCAATAAGTGTCTCAATTAATGAAAACGATATATAATTTGTTTATTGGTTATATAACACACACATTCATTCATTATGGCACAAAGAGATACATGATTATCTAGTACAGACACACTTCAATAAAAGACAACCTTGAAGCATATGTGGTTGACTTTTAAATATCCACAACCAAACACACGGTAAAATTTCACCAATTACGAACAAAAATAATTTCCAAAATTAACTTTTTCCCTTTTTTAAAGGCTTCAAACAATGTTGTGAATGTCCACAGTTTGTCTAAACATTGTCTGGCAGTAGCTAGGGTATAGCACAATAGTAATATGATTATCTATTTATTTCATGATACATACCTTTTGTAAAAACATAAATTTCACTTGTCCAACACACTGTGTTCTAAACTGGTGACATTTTACCATAAAACACAGAAAGCATGGATGCAGAATTTGTAATAGGCAAAACACATTTTAATCTAATCGAAAACTTTTTTTGCACAGTCTAAAATGTAGATTCAAGCTTGGCTTCCAGGGAAAATACATGCACTTCTCCAGTATTTTATTTATTAAAAATTCTGTGCAAAACAAAAAATGCTTTTAATGTCCAATCTATAAAACCAGTAAACAGCCAAATAAAATCTTCTGGTTCTGCATCATTGCCCCCTGCGTTTCAAAAGTACACTTATATTTACAATTAGTACAAAGGTATGGAGATGAATCAAAATTATTGCTGTCATTTTATGTTATTAAAAAGTAAAAAATATACATGAACTTTAGTGCGCAAAACTATTTAAAGAAAATGCAGCACAATGAAAGGTACCAGTGCTAAGACCACAGTTTTTTTTAATCAGCCTTCAGCACTCAAACAAAAAGAGGTTTTGGGCAGATTGCAGAAACATATTTCACATATTCAAGTTAACGTTCAGTTTAGCAATAAAATAATTCATCTCCGGTCAAGTGCTTTAAGTCTGATCTAAAACATATGTACAGATGAGTAAATGATTCTAATTTAAGTAGCAAGAAATAAATAATGAAGAATTCCGAGCTTGAACAATTTTCATGCAAGGCTTTTCGTAGTTGATGACCGCCAGAATTTTCAGGTACAAACAAAAAGGTGTCAAGAACTTTGTGCAAGCTCAAAATTCTGAATTATTTGAAGCGGATATAAACCTGCATACTGTCGAAGAAGAACAAGACCACTTAACACTATAAAAATTGGTCTCAAATTGCTCCTTACTCACGCAGGAATTGATTTCTGGGTTTGCAAAGAAATTGAACAGTTGGTAATTCCTTTAGACTATGGTAACTGCATAAAATACCACGTGATGATAAGCCAACTGGTATGAACCTGATCCCAATTAATAACTTACTATTAGTACTTTTGGAGCCCTGAAATCACCTCAAATTTAAGTAAAAAACAATTTGAGACCAATTTCATAATGATAAGTGATTTAATCCTATTTGACAAGGTTCAGTGTTCCAACACAATTTTAGAGGCTTAGAACAGTGAGTAACAAATAAGGCTGTATACCTTAACTTAATTATTGATACAATATGACACTGATATTTGCTCATCCATACAAGATTTTATCTGAATTTTCAGATACTTGAATAGACTCGCAAAAACTTGTATGTGAACACAAATGGGTATGTAAGTTGAGCAGTGTATTCACCAGAGCTTGGAATGAACAATGACAAAAAGAGGATAATTTTCCAGGTGATGTATCATTCCACAAATAAATAGGATTGTGTTATAGACGTTTTTTGTGTAGTAAAATTTAAGTAAAATAAATGTTTTTGCCTAACTAAAGTCAAAATAATGATAAACAGAGATTAAAAAAGAAGAAACTGGAAATCAAATAAGAGGAACTCAAAACCAAAAAAAGAGGAAATTCCAAGCCAGCTACAAATCCCCAACTAGAACTGTTGAAGAATATGCTCTTGAACATAATTCTTAAAGAATAAGTTGTCAGGGACCAGTAAGACAACTGGTATCTTTTTAATTACTATCCATATGCAACAGTGTGCAGCCCCACCAATAGTTCACAAATGAACCAATAGCTGAAGAGGCTGTTCAACATCAACAGGCTAAAGCCCTTGTGACCTCAATTGTCGTCATGGATGCAATATACAACAAACATTCTTGTCTAAGTAATGTCAAAAAATAGAAAATTACAAATTCAATATAAAAATAGCCAAAATTATAAGTAATACAAATATATATATACAATAGATGTATATTTCAATAAATTATGCACTAAGCCTTCAAAATGGTAAAGGAACACCGACACTATTTGAATTTTGCATTTTAAATTAAGATATTGATCAGACAGAAAGAACTTGACATATTCACATCTAAATTGCATGATCTCTATTTTTTTCTCCCTTGTAGCAGTCTACGAGGAAGGGGTGGTGAAAAGAGAAAAGAGAAAAACTCCTTCAATTGCAGAGAGTCCTCATGAACAACAATTAATTCTGCAGCAACATTGTAGGCAATAAGTCTTACATACTGGAAAGACGGCACTGATCCTAAATTCTGTCTTCTGAAATTTCACTGTTTTCAATCGGACTTTCTGCAAATGACCACCGCCAAATTTATGATTTGGCAAAATGAGACACCAGGAACTCTTGAATCTATTATCACAAGGGTTGCCCGGTGTCCCTTTTCCCAAAGAAAGTTAAATATTACCTCTTAACAGGCCATTTAAACATTACGGCGTTCTCCCGTTCAGTGACTTTACCAGACTTAGAGGGTTGTGGGCATGTGAAAACATCTAGCTTCTGCACAGTCAAGCACAGTCTGTTGTTTGTTATGACAACAGGCAGGCCAATTATCTACCAGGCTTATTACAGACCACGTGTGCACACAGTCAAACCCAGAATGAATTTGGTACGTTCAGAAAGAACAGATTGTCGTAACTTCGGTTGTAGTTGGGCAATTTTGGCGATTCAAAAACTAAACATGATAAGCATTTTACGAGAAATTCAAAAATGCCTTTGGTTTATGTTCAAATATGTTATAACATAACTTTTATATTTTTAACAGCACAGCCCAGTCAGGGTAGATGCGATCTGGAGATTAGAGCAATTATCGAACAACAGAGTGCTGGCCCTCCAACTATAAATGCCAGAAAGGTGTTAATCAGTCGTGTAAGATATTGGCTACAGGGGTCATCTTCCCAACATGTTGTTGAGCTATAGAATTGAACAATTTGGGATCAACGGGAAAACGCCGTAATGAACCCTCAGAAATGAGGGAATAAGGTGTGACCAGTTTGATCACACCTGAATTTAAACCATTCCACAACTTTAAAATTGATATTAGAATTTAAAAATTGTCAAATCAACGAATTAGAATATCATCAATTTAAAATAAAATTTAAAATTAATAACACTGCTTTGAATGTATCACTTGAGGATTGTCGGTTAAACCGTATGAAATCTTTAGATAAGATACCTCTGAAAGGCTTACTGCTAAAGAACACAATACTGGTGTTATATCACAGCCTGTCATTTAGAAATTTGGTCTTACGCCCTACACAATTATTTTCTAAAACAATTTTATTTTCACTTCAGCAATGTAGAAAATATCTAAAAATGAATTTTTGATAACAAAAATAATTTGTACGTGAAAAGAACTCTTAAAATGGCAATGTTTGAGTGTACATCTTAATAGCCAAGCAGGTCTTATTGCTTGGATTGTAAACATTTGGAATTCAATTGGGCAAAGGTCAAGCAAAACCTTGATGACGTTTTAATAAGTAACTAAACATTTAGAGAGAATGCTATGAAACAATAAGATATGATTTCGAGATGATGAGGTGTTCAGAAAACACAACCACAGACTGTAGAAATTCCATCACCAAAGAAACAGCATAAGCTGAATTCTGCAAAAAAATAATTACAGTACAAATGGCATGTTTTGTCAGGATTAAAAGAACACTATTTAACAACATGCATGGAAAATAGTGGGATAAAATCCAGTCTTAATCCTGATCATGGCAGATGATGGACAATCATAGTTGTAACTAATCATGACCAGCCATTGGTCCAGTTGCCATGACGAATTGCACTACTTGTACTAAGTCATCATGGAGCAACATTTGATCCCAACTGTAATTTGTAATGTAACTTCAGGTCAGCACCTGCATTAAAGCACTACACTGAATCTTAATGTATAAGTATTGCACAGCTTGAACAAAAAGCAATTTTCAGCAGTAGAAATTTTCCCTAGAAAAATTGCCATCACAAAATTAAAGATTTCGTCATCAGTCTCAGTACATCCCCAAAATGCAAAAGTAAAAATTCTGTAAAACGACTTACACAAAAGGCAATTAGTTCAAGCCAACATCTTTAGAGTCATTTCATCCTCATCGTTGCTGGACGACACCTCCCTGTCAGCCTCCTGTAGAACAAGAAACAAACAACCGGTCTAAACAAAGTCAAGTTTAGCAAGCAGACCATCGTAAGGCTGGCAATATTTGACTAAAACAAACTGACAAATCCTACTGAAATTGGCTCAAAAATAAGTCATTTGAACCAAAAACTTCAGTCCTAAGCCTGCTCCACACCACCCTAAATTGTAGTCAATCTCAGGTTGACAAGTTTGGACTTGAAACAAGACTGATGCTACTGATTTCTCTCAGATCCTTATTTTGACTGTAGACTACCATAGTACCTCTGGACCACGCCCGGGTATGGGCGCAAGTCAACTAAGTTGAGCTAAGCTTTTCAGGCTGGAACACCGAATTTGAAAACACTCTAACTAA
Source organism: Phoronis australis (assembly GCA_002633005.1). NCBI lineage: Eukaryota > Metazoa > Phoronida > Phoronidae > Phoronis > Phoronis australis. The sequence continues at coordinate 391,649 of NMRA01000219.1, read as the reverse complement.
TTATCATCAGTTATTCTGCTGGGAATGAGTGTTGAAACTCGCCTTAGAGTTCAAGTGTGCTGCGTACAGCTCCCTTGAGCTTCTCTGCAGAAGACACTTGTGATTTAAGAAAGGATTAACTGGTATTCTACAATAATAATTTCTTCTTTTATTGCGTGATCCGAGACAAAATATTTCTCACCTGGAAGACTGAGATAAAAAATAGCTGCACAATCAGAAACTCTTCACTGAATTGTTCTACTCACAGAGTTAGCTGAGGAAAGTTTTAGTTAAAACTGTGGAATACTGAATAATTTACACCGTAACTGAGCAAAGACTTCATTTCTTCTGCAACTACCGTAGTCAAGAGATACTGAAACACTTAGGATATTTTGCCTCGTAATGTTTTCTTTTGCTTCTCAGTTTTAAAGCTTCATTGACTGTTTCAATGTCAATTTTTTTTCATTGCTGCATTTCCCAGTGTCAAATCAATGATCACGAAAATACATACAACACGGAGTGTAATCACCACTAAGAATACTCTAACTTTATTGATTAGTGGTTTGTTAAGAAACTTTCAGGGAAAAGTGCACACGCACGGCTTTGTAGTATTCGCCATGTAGAGTATTCAAGATTTTTAGGTGAAAAATACAATTACCAGTCAATGATAGGCTTTGCTAGAAATTCATACCAAGGAGTACACTCCTTGTTCATACCCTTTACAAACCTTGTCTCAAGACTGACATTTCAAACTTGTATCCTGAATCAGAATCATTTTGAATTCGGGTGAACTAATTCTTGACGACGGATAGTTTAGAAGCTACTGTATCAGTTGCAATTTGACAGGTAAGCAGTCGGCTGAAATTTCTTCAAAAATGTGAAAAAACGTAAAAACCTGACTTTCGGTAAGGATTTGATAAAAATGTCTTCTTGCCAATGCCGTTAAACTGTTTGATCCATGAAATTGAGGATTAACTGGTTCAAGAATGAGGAAGTATCCCACTCGCTAGATCAGCACATTTAGCAGTGGCAGAGTAACTTGCCGAAGGCAGTGAATGAGTAACCTCGGAGCAAATCCTTGTAAATTGAAGACAATGATACTAACATCTTCAATTCAAAAATCACTTCAGTGCCATGATAAATATGGTGAATTGTTTTATTTGTTTACCGAAAGCTCTCTCTTCAACTTAGGGTACAATATGGCCGACAAAGTAAAATTTAATCATTTACTACAATGATGAATCGCAAAAAGTCAACGCATGATTCCGCACAACTTGAGACATTCACATTGTGTTAGAAGCCCAAAATGAATTTCTTTTTTTAATTTGGTAATTGTTTTTGCCTGAAATTGGGGAGATTTTTAAACTAGGATTGAGGCAAAACAAGACGGTGTTTAAAGCACTTAGCCATGTAGTGAAATGACAGAGTAATATTGAGTTTGGGACATCCTGTATTCATGAGTGAAAATAACTGGATGCCAAAAAAGAATCAGAAAATATGCCCATTTCCAGAACTATAACTTTGAAAAATGGTGTGTGCACAGAGAAACATGCAAACAAAGCCAGTGGTTGCATCAGGATTCTGGAAACTGTTTTATGAAAACTGACTTAAGACAGAAACTTGGTTTGATACTCCCACTTCAAAATAATTGAATAAAGATTTAGCCAGGTACATATTAGCATATCACAGCCTGAATATTATACCATAATCATTAATATACTGTAATTATACAAATTCAGTAGCTACCAGTTATGGGCATATTCCGTGCGAATTTGTACTTTTGCTTAAATGACATCAATAATACGCCACGAAAGTCACGCATTTCTAAAGATATGCATGACTTTTCACCACTCGTCCTTCTGAGCGGCTTTTACCGGGATAAAAGAGAGCGCGGCGGTGCGAGCAAGACCCAATTAAGTGTAATTACCCAACCATAAACTGTAGTAAACATCTATGCATGTAGATACTGGCAAATTTTCAAAATGCATTAACCAACAATTTTCGTTAAAAACAAATACCACAGCTGTATTCAGATGGAAAAAACAACCAAGTTTGGTTGTCGAATTTCAAAAATCGATGAACTATTAAGCTAAAAACTACAAACATTGGGTACAATGGAAGGTAATTATCTTAAACGAATGTGCGTATTGATATACTCCGTGATTTACAAACGCTGATCAGAGTTAACAATATCAGGTGGATAATTATTCTTTTAATATACAACTAAGATACATTGAAACATCTATGAAAAACACACAGTGACTAAATTAGATGTCAATGATTTTTAAAACATCGCTTATGGCACAGTGCATGCCGAACTACTTGACTGCAGGAGTAGTACACTAACCAAAAAACTGCTATTCGCGGAAATGCGCCAATTTCGATAGTTAGCTTGTAGTTGTAATGGAACACCTGTGAAGACAACTATGATGGCTAGCTCCGTAGTCAACGAGAGAGTGCAAGCAGTGGATGGGGATGGTCGGTGGGCAAGAGCTGTGATTTCATTTTTGTGACTGAGGAAAAACTAGAATAGTTATGTAGTTACTGCAACCAAAATTTCCAAATCTTTAGTTGGCTATCACCATATTTGCACTTAATATATTTTATGATTTAAGTTCTAATAGAGATTAAACTTGAACTAATGGCACATGGAGTTTTGTTTGCTGTGACATGTTTGGTGTAGCTATAATCTGGAAAATTCAGGGATGGGTTCACAATAAACTGACTTCTACCGTAAGTTGTTTTGATTCTTCGTTTAAACACAAAATTAAAAGATGGCAACCCTAATCGTTAAGTAGACAGGAGTTAAAATAATGAAAACAGGCATGAAACATATTTAAAACCAACATTCCTTTGGGAAGTGTCCCTTTATCATCATCAAAGAGAAAAATAAGTTGGGTGTAATAAGGACCAGCATTGTTAACAAAGTAGTGCTAGCTATTACCTTTCCACTTCATTAGCTCAGATCTACATCCATGATACAAAGGGAATAGGCATGATAGTTGTCTGGGGCTTAGGGAATCAGAGCTGTGACCAGTGCAAGCCAGAAATTCTCCACATGTAAGTGAGATATAATTATTTTTCAGCAAACATTATGTCTTAAGTCATTTGTGATGAAAAAGTTTCCTGGCGAAGTAGAAGACACTTCCGTATAAAGATTTAAATCTCACTTCCTCCAAAGAGTCTGGCTATACACATGTACTACTGCAAATCAAAGAGTTGCTTCAAGCCTGTGTTAACATACCTGAGAAGTTAACTTAGGGTAAACAGACTTCTCTCACTAAGTAATCTCTACTGGCATTCTCATTGAAGTTGTTGCCCCTGAGTTTAGACAATAAGTCGCCTAAACTTCAAATTAAAACATGTCCTTTCATTCTCCAACAGCGATAGGTGATCAAATTTTTCTGGGGATCCCAAGTAAATTTTATCACAAAAATTGTTAAAGATGACAAGCCATAACAAAGGCACTTTTGAGTATTTTTGTACCTGGATCAAAGATCCTGATTTATTTAGACTTATAAAATACAAATAACTCGGTTTAAAAAATTTGAATTTTAGCCGTCTTAGTCAGGTCCAGCACTTTTTGTCATAATTAAAATTACTGTTTCACAAGCTGTATTCCTCTTTCTTATGCACTGAAATTCTATTTCTTCTCAATATGAAAACATTATTTCTTTTCTCATAAACCACAGCTTGTTTCATTTTTGAAAAGAGGTAAAAACTTAGAACACTGCATCAAAACTGGTTGTATACTGCAGTCTTACTGAAGAGACCAACCATACACCCTAATACAAAACTTAACTGCCACACCATAGGTCATGCAAAAATAAATTCACCAAAGAGCCTTAGGTAATGACAAGGTAGTAAATCAAAGATAAACAGCAAACCCCTCCAAATGAACAAACCATAATTGAAAACATAATTCCCATTAGCATGCAATACACACCAATTTTTCCTCTGAAGACAACATGCCCAATTGATCTTGAATTCTATAGGCAATACAGAGCTAAGCGCATCATTGACATGATAATGATGACGTCTTTCAAATACCAACGATCTAACAAGTAACTCAAAGACGTCTATTTATACTTTCACTAGCCGTTACCCATGCTTTCACAGGTAGCAGCTAGTGGGAAATGCCGAGGGAGGGAAATAGCTCACCTAAGAGTGAACCGAGTGTTCATTGCAAGAGACAGGAATACTTCTTGAAGAGACCGTGTTAAGCTTCAAGCAGAATTTCTGTCACTGTCAGATTTTAGTAGGCAAGATGTGCGGCTGCGGTACAAAGTACAAATTTCTTCCACTGAGAATATTTGACCCTACCGTAACACAAAGTACAAATTTCTTCCACTGAGAATATTTGACCCTACCGTAACACAAAGTACAAATTTCTTCCACTGAGAACATTTGACCCTACCGTAACACAAAGTACAAATTTCTTCCACTGAGAATATTTGACCCTACCGTAACACAAAGTACGGTTATCAGATGTTACTCTTTTAAAGTGAAAACTAAGAATGCATTTAAAATATACACTTATGAATTTTACGACATGTACGCAACCTCACAGTTGATTGAAGATCATGGAAATTGGCCAATAGGTGACGCAAGGGCACCCAAAAGCGTATCACAATTTTAGCAGCAGAATAACTGAAGAACGCCAGTTTTCCAACACCCGGGTAATTTAATTTACTCAAGGAAGACTAAACAATTTTAAATGAGGCATCATTAATTTTGGCGGCGACAGGCCCGATGAATGATGTACGCGACAGAAGCCGGAGGGAGTGAAATTGAGCCGACGGAGTGACGTCACCCAGGCTGTTGAGCCGAGCGACTGATGTCACCAAGGCCAGTACGAAACTGACCACCTTCTCTCCGCGGCCCGGCGCAAAAAACGGCCCGAGAGAAAAAAATAGAACACCTCGAATCCAAATAGGGGGCCGATGCAATACCTGGGACCAACGCGGTGCCGAAATGGGCGCAACGAAGGTCTGTAGTGGAGCAGGGGAGACAGGGTTGAGGCAAACGATGCATTTTATGTAAAAGATTCTATAAATTTAGAGTTTTGAATTGTGTTGGCACCTTCAACTCACCTACTCTATTCAATACACAACTACTAAATTAACAACCAAAACGCGACTGTCAAACAAACCAACTGTTTCAGAGTGCAGTAACAGTGTAGCACATTGAAAAGCCCCACCATGTAAATCTCAAACGGCATACAAATGAAGGGTGTTCATGTTTTTTAACTTGCCACCAGAAGGAACAATGCAAGCCGTGCTCCAGTTAACATACCTATCACATTCTATTGAACGATCCATTAATCCTTTAAATAACCACCCCTTTTAATTATGCTAAAACTTCTTCAGTTTTTTACAAAAATTATTGTAAAAACTGCATATTTCTGTTTTTTGCACATTGTTGCAAATGCTCAAAATTTTACCAAATGCTGTTTGGTGATAGCTACGTCATACAAACCATGCTAAAAGCACAAAAGTAAATTTTCCAGAAAAGTTATTCTTAATGAGAAATTGACAAAATGGAATTTCATTAGTTCGCCACATTGTGCTAGTTTTTAGTATAAGAACTTTTCCCCATCAACTTGGGCTGGAGGGAACTCCCTGCAAACTCCCTAATTTACTTGCCAAGGTCCATTGAAGACATTGCAAGGGATTTGGAGACACACTGTGGAAAGAGATAAAAACAGACGCTGGACATGAAGTCATACAGAGATGACGATAATACATGTACACTCATGAATTTATGGGCGTCTAAAAGTAAAGTTCACAAGACGCATGGCAAGATAAATGGGAAAGGCTGGGCTAATGATGCCTTTAGAAGAAATCTGAGATGATTGCATCGCATAAGGTTCACAGTCAATTTTTTTACTTTGCTTTAACTTTCATACGACATATCATACCTGTGGTACTAGCATTGATGAAGCGTGGCTGTCAATCCCAGAGTCCTCATTAGCCTGCTCATCTGGTCCTACTGTCTCTTCGGTGGAAAGTTTAACCCCTTCACCTGAAGGAAAAATCCAAAGAATCTAGACTATGTAGTGTCAGTTATCAATAACAAGCTTTGGGTGAAACAAACATGTCAGGATCATAGTTCACTGAAGCCACATGCATCGACAATTAACGTAAAATTCGGATCAATCAACTAGAGATGGCCTATAAATGAACCCACTCAGTCCAGGATATGATTGAGTCAAACAACAAATTCAGTGGCCACTAAAATTGCCACTGCATGTGGCAATAAATGTCTTGAAAAGCAATTTTCATGAATCATAATCAAATCATACTGCTCTAAAACCAAGACAATAAATGAAAAACAAAACTGAACAGAGTTTTGGACTCTTGACCTAACATTAATTAACCTTTAACGGCCCCACTGATGGTTCATTGGAAATGTTCATTGCACAAAAGTAACGGCATCCATAAAACACCCAAAAGTCTTTCAGGAAAGAGAGTGGAGCTTGTTTGGAAATGTGTATTGCTGCATACAGTGCCCTCATTGAGCGGGTGGGCTATAAAGGTATGCTGTAAGAGAATCAGGTTTCATAGCAGTTTGGCTACAATAAAGAAAGTTTAACAATGCTCCTGTTGACAAGTTCATACCATTTAAAATATACACAAGATTGCAATGCACACACAACTGCCCCACAAATGGTATGCTTCTAGGGATATGTTTTTAGAACCAAACATGACATTAGGTGATGCAGAATATGTCGAGTTTGTCCAAAATGGGAGGGCCTCATCATTTTCATAGAAGAAACCTATTTGTGAAATTTCAGAAAAATCCGTCGAGTAAGTCCAGATGCAGAGGTGGACATAAAAAATGAATTGCAACCAGGGGGCGCAGCAGTAGATTTGACTGAAAGAAGGTATCGTCTGTTGCCATGTTTATAGAAAAGCGTATGTCATCCTTCACAAAATCCTGCAAGAGATAAAGCAGCTGTTGCAAAAAATGACATTAAGAAGCACCACAGTAGCCACAACTCGTCCGAAAATTAACATCAGTCATGCTGTTGTCAGAAGGTAATGATATCTGCCAATTTTATTAATGATCCTTTTATTTGTTTCCACAGAAAGGGCGATGCCAAAAAACAGGCTTGAAAACAAGACACAATGGCGGAGCATTGAAATGTGCCCAGAAATGTATCGCAAAAGCTGTGCTTTTAGGGTTTTTTATTTGTATCATAAAAATGGCCACTAGATGGCCACAAACGTCCAATCCATCTGCAAACTGGAAAATGTTATTGCTTTTTTAATAGAAAGCTATTCACCAAATTTCATAAAAATCTGTCAAGGAACTTCAGAGAAACAAAAACAAAGGAAAACGAAATAATATGAAATGGCCAGTGGGGGCACAACGTTTGTTGGATCCGCCTGAAAGTCGTCATTATCTGTTGTTAACTTCATATAAATACACTACGCTCACTAAATTTAATCCTCCAGTAGGTTTAATCTATACAGGCATGGGCGCAAAACAAAACTACCACTATGAGGTGCTAAAGTAGTCAAAGTCACCACCTCTTCACACTGGGAACATTCACGCTAATTTTCAAAACCATTGTTAGAATGATTTGGTTGATGGAGGGGTGGACGCCTAAGAACAGACTTGAAAACAGCAAAAATGGCCACCAGGTGGCACAAAATACCTCGATTCCATCCGAAAACGGGAGGACAGCGTCATATCACCAATAGATGCCTATATTCAAAATTTTATGAAAATCCATTGAGGACCTTTGAAGATACAGAAGTAAACGTAAACTTGAAATCTAAAATTGCCACTAGGGGAACACCAATAGTCAGATCCGTCCGAAAGTCGTCGTCATTTGTTATAAACATCATATAAACACAGTTAATAAATTTAATAAAGATCCTGCCAGGAGATACAGCCATAGCCGCAAAAAACTGCTATTAGGAGGCACCACAGCAGTTGAAGTCGTCGGAAAATCACCATCAGCCGTCCACTTCACAGTAAGAACATACATGCCAATTTTCACAATCATCCTTAGAGTGCTTTGATTTATGGAGGGGAGGGCGCCAATAAACAGACTCTAAAAGAGTAAAAATCGCCACTATGTGGCGCAAACTATGTCGAATCCATTCGAAAACGAAAGGATGGCATCATCTCACTAATAGGTTCCTGTATACCAAATTTTATGAAAATACGTTGAGAACCTTTGAAGATAAAAAGGTAAATGTAAAAAACTAAAATTGCCACTAAGGGGCACTACATACAGTAGTCAGGCTCAAGCAAAAATCAACATGTGGTATACTTCTTGGCAGGAGCACGTCTGCCATTTTTCATAGTGATTTTTCAGTGTTTATATACCAGGACACTGTGGCATCTCATTCAACGTCAAGGCGGATTAGTTTCCAGGCATCGCAGAACCGATTGCCAACCTGCTCCTCACACCAGCAGATGTTATCTCCAGAGTGCGTGAATCGCTTACAGATGCCGAGATTGTACAACAGCAGGAGATATGGGCAACAAAGCGCCTCATAGAGCGAGGATGGCAATACGGAGATGCAGCAAAAACTCGTATCAGGGGAAAAGATCAAAGAGTGTGTAACCAGCACGAACTTGGTTGCATTTCCAAATTTACATTGCGTGCGATACTGGAAGGAGGAGGGCCAGAGACTAGCCCGGTGCCTACTCTCTGACATCACCACAGCCAGGAAATTCAATGGATACAGAAGCATACAGTCCCGGTCAAAATCACAAGAACAATGCTGGGGCGCTGACATGAGCTCACGGGTGCATGGCATACCATATGTTTCTAAGGGCCAATTGTAGGTGTTGCTGTTGTCAAATCCATCGGAAACGTAACTACTGCAGGTGCAATCTTACAATATACATCTGTGTCAATTAAGTTTCAATGACATACAATCAGTTCTTTAGATAGATATCAACTGGAAGCGCTCTTCCCCCAAATTTCACTTCATAAGCCCCATGTCAAGAACTATACATGGCCACTAAGAGGTGCACAAGGGTCGGGTTCGCTGAAAATTAAATGGTGCCATCACATTGCCATCACCTACCTCTGTGCCACCTTTCATTGAAATCCTATGCTAAGTTCCCTACATATCATCCATAAGTATTCTCGTACAAAATGGCCACTAGGGGGTGCTGCAGTTGTCAAATCTGCCCGAAAATTAATTGATAGTGGCACAATATCATGATATTCTTTTGAGTCAAGTTTCAATGATATCTGTCAATCGGTAAGTTTAGGTACCATCCAGAAACGCTCTTCCCCCAAACAACACTTCAAAAACCTACGTTGAAAACAAAATGATCACCAGGAGGTACGTGCTACACTGTGGTCAAATGGGACTGAAAATTTAATGGTAGTGCCACATTCTCATGACAAATCTCTGTGTTAACTTTCATTGCAATCCTTCACTCAGTTCTCTACATATATCCGAAAAACGCTCTCTCACAATGGCCACTAGGAGATAATGTAAAGTCGAATCCAGTGGCACAATCTCACATACCTGTTTCAACTTTCAATGAAAATCCATCGATCAATTCTTAAGATACTGGCACATTCACATGATATACTTCCATGACCAGTTTTCTAGGTATCATCCTCTTCCTCCAAACAATTACACTTTGAAAAGTCTTTGTCGAGAACAAAATGGCTACTAAGAGGTGCTGCAGTGGCCGGATATACCCGAAAATTTACTCGTCGCGGGTGATGGCGCATTTTGACATCACATTCTTCCGTGTAAGCTTTCATTGAAATCCTTCAATTGGTTCTCTATTATTATCCAGAAAGCTCAAACAAAATGGCCATTAGGAAGTCTGCAGTAGACAAATACACCCACAAAATCACATGGTTCCGGCCTATCCACATGATATACTGCTGTGACAATTTTCATTGAAATCTGCCAAGCGTTTGTCTAGCTCTAGACATCATCCAGAAACGCTCTTCCCGCAAAAAGCAACTGTTGAAAGCCCTTTGTCGAGAGCAAAATGGCCACCTGAGGTGTTGTTGTTATTGAAACCCCATGAAAATATAAAAGTGTTGGCACATTAGTATCACACACCTTTGTGTCAAGTTTCATTGAAATGTGTCAATCCATTATCTAGTCAGATATAATCCAGTACGTTCCTCCCCAAAAAATACATAAAAGCTATGCCCCCAAGGGGAGGGTGTAGACTGAAAACTGGCATGAACTGTTTTCTAGAGATACTCTAAAACCTCCCACCAAATTTCATTAAAATCTGACCGGGGGTTTTAATATATTGCTCAGTATGTGACCACATGTGTGTATTTACATGCATGTATTTTCGTGTGTGTGTGCGCGCGCGTGTGTGTGTGTGTGCGTGTAAGAGCATAATTTCATATAGACCTAAACTTGAACAGTACAGAGTAGCATTGTGAAAAAAACACTAATTCAAGAACAGTAATCGCTATGCCCTTACCATTTCTGCACACATCACGCAGCCTTGCTTCTTCATCTTCATGTCGATCCCGACGTTTGCACCGCTTCCGCCACTGTGACATTATTAGAGCCACGAAAATAACAACGGCTACAACAACCGTCAAAGCAATAACAGCTGCCAACACCGACGGAGGCAGGTGACCAGCTTGTGAAGTAGTGGGCACAGCTGTAGGTCCTTCACTAGATGGCAGTAACACAAATGGAGTACTGTCCGTGGTGGTAGTAATGGCTGCCAGATAGTCTGTAAAAGAGTAATAGATAGTTAATGTACATCCATATGAGCCTATGGGCAATACAGAGGGGACAATGTTTAAATGCAATTTTATAATCAACGCTTAATGACTACAGATGTTTTATCGCCATCTAAACCAGGTGAATATTGCAACATATCCAAGGTGTTCATTAATTAGCCACTGAAACAATTTTCTATTGTTCCAAAGTAAGACTGCTAATACACGTACAAACTTTACCTTGGCAGCGGTTGTCTTTTAAGCAGATTAGCTTTTGGCCAGGACGAGCATCCTCTGCACAGAGGATAGAACAGTTTATGCATCTTTTAAAAGCTTCATCAATATGTTGGAAAGGTCCACATACGATAGTAGCCTGAAAGATATATACAAAATACAATTTAGCACACTCAGTCATGTTCTTAGAACTCACTAGCAAATTTAGTGACCAACGTTCCACTTCAAGCTCACTTATGTAGGACCTTATCAACAAGTCTGTGGTTTTAGCCAAATATTTGTAGAACTACAGAATTTGTGAGTGCAAGCGGAAACTGTAGAAGTTGAATTACTGTTATATCAAACTACAACCACTTGGGTCTCATGAACATGTCATTTGAGTAAAATTCAGCAAAAAGAAAGGTACATTGATATCCGAAAACAACATCAATAACATGACCAAATATCATTTGATATAAATATCCAAGATAAAATCTCAAAAATGCTGTGACAGACGTACAGTCAGAGAACATTTTGATCAATTGTGAAAAATATTCATCATAGCAATCAACAGTTAGGTCTCAGCATGTATCAACTTCTGTCTCATCTTTTTTGTCTAAGAAATTTGTCTTCAAAGAATGTGATGGTCTTACGTAAAGAATTAGAAGTTTTTAAAAATCATATTTCATTGACATCAATTTTCTGTGAATTGTCAAAAGTAATAATTTCTGTTTTATTAGCGGAATGTTTGTGAAATACAAAACACCAATTTTTTGATTGTCTTTTCAAAGGAGTTTTTGTCAGGCAACTCAATGTAATTTGAATGGTTGTGACAAATGTACAGACACCTATTATCAAGCCTGCATGATCGACTAAGTTTTTTGTATTGATTTCAAGGGCATGAAGTCTTCTACATGTCCATGTTATTATTTCTAGTTTTCTTGTGTGAGCAGCTTCGCTATAAGGGTATAACTTACTGCTGGCGGTGACACAAGTGGAGTTCTGGCAGTGGTGGTTGTAATGGATGCCAGATAGTCTGTAAAAGAGTAATAGATAGTTAATGTACATCCATATGAGCCTATGGGCAATACAGAGGGGACAATGTTTAAATGCAATTTTATAATCAACGCTTAATGACTACAGATGTTTTCTCGCCATCTAAACCAGGTGAATATTGCAACATATCCAAGGTGTTCATTAATTAGCCACTGAAACAATTTTCTATTGTTCCAAAGTAAGACTGCTAATACACGTACAAACTTTACCTTGGCAATGGCTGTCTTTTGTGCAGATTAGCTTTTGGCCAGGACGAGCATCCTCTGCACAGAGGATAGAACAGTTTATGCATCTTTTAAAAGCTTCATCGATATGTTGGAAAGGTCCACATACGATAGTAGCCTGAAAGATATATACAAAATACAATTTAGCACACTCAGTCATGTTCTTAGAACTCACTAGCAAATTTAGTGACCAACGTTCCACTTCAAGCTCACTTATGTCGGACCTTATTAACAAGTCTGTGGTTTTAGCCAAATATTTGTAGAACTACAGAATTTGTGAGTGCAAGCGGAAACTGTAGAAGTTGAATTACTGTTATATCAAACTACAACCACTTGGGTCTCGTGAACATGTCATTTGAGTAAAATTCAGCAAAAAGAAAGGTACATTGATATCCGAAAACAACATCAATAACATGACCAAATATCATTTGATATAAATATCCAAGATAAAATCTCAAAAATGCTGTGACAGACGTACAGTCAGAGAACATTTTGATCAATTGTGAAAAATATTCATCATAGCAATCAACTGTTAGGTCTCAGCATGTACCAACTTCTGTCTCATCTTTTTTGTCTAAGAAATTTGTCTTCAAAGAATGTGATGGTCTTACATAAAGAAGTTTGTGAAATACAACACACCAATTTTTTTATTATCTTTTCAAAGGAGTTTTTGTCAGGCAACTCAATGTAAGTTGAATGGTTGTGACAAACATACAGACACCTATTATCAAGCCTGCATGATCGACTAAGTTTTTTTGTATTGATTTCAAGGGTATGGAGTCTTCTACATGTCCGTGTTATTATTTTTAGTTTTCTTGTGGGAGCAGCTTCGCTATAAGGGTATAACTTACTGCTGGTTTTTCACAAGCATGAAATGTACCTCCACAGAAACAGCTCCAGTGTTACCATGGTAACTAATATTTTAGTGTCGGTGCTGTTTTTTCTTGCATTGGTCATGAACCTATCATGTGATATCAAAATTATTCAGAAATGATTCTGTTTGAAGCAGAAACTGCAGTAGAAAATGCAGTAAAAAATGATTCATTCCGTATCAAGAAATTGCCTCATTTTGCCCCCCAGAAGACTACCCTAGTATCTCCTAAACCACCAAACTTTGTGGTGTCATACTTCACCCAATTTCTCTCATTTCTAATGTGATTTATTAGACTAAACATGGTTCCGAATGGCTGACCCCCCAACTTGCCGCTTGTTGGCTGTACTGTGGTCGGTAAATAAAATTTAGGAATATGTGAAGCTAATAAAATTATCAGCTGCCGGTCTCTCTAACTCAAGAATAGTAGGACCTAGAAAAAAACAAATGGGACCATATCGCATCTTGGTCGTGATAGACCAACCCGAAAAACCTCATCTTTTTTTCTGGTTGGTGGAAATTCCTGAGAAAACCACAAATCTTTATTTGGCCGGTAACATGCGATTTCATGCTCATACACGTTACCTGATGGCGTTAAGTTCCATTGCCAGACTAGGCGAAATTACCATGTTTATTGCCCCTACAGCCAGAAGGGGTACTAAACTATTGAAATCGCTGATAAAAGCATGTCAAATTTATAGTCCCTGTAACCCCTGAGATTCCATCACGAACATTTCGCACTTTGACTAGCGGTTGCCAAAGCATCATCTTGCATCCAATTTCAACCAAAACAATAGGCTTTGAGGAATTCACGAGACAGATGCTGCTTGAAAATGTCAGGCTGATCTGATAAGAATTAGGATCTGTATCATGTGAACAAAATAACAAACAAATAAAGAAAAAAATTACGACAAAGCAACATACTTGGAAAAATTTCACTTCACCAAGTCATAAATCCTAAATCAAATCTGTCTTGAACAAAATTTAAAACAAAATCCCAACACTAAGATTATTTTTCACAATAAATGCGGATAGCGAAATGGGACAAGATGACCGAAGGCAAAAGGTTGTTCATCCAGATCCCCGCAAGAGATTGAAATCTTTAAAAAAAATCTGAATTCATTCAGTCTATGGCAAACTAAAATGACAAAACCTCAAACCTGGGAGGAGGCCACAAACATGGCGAGGAGTAGAAGGTCCAAAAGCCTCATTCCAGTGAATTGCATGGCAGATCTAAAAGAGCAATGATAACATCAATAGTTATGAGACAGTGAATAGAAAGGAGTTCTTGGCCATGACCAGCTGAGCGTCTACATGACATGCCTCCGCCAGACTGCAAGAGATTGAAAAACTAACCTCGAGGTTTGAGTAACTTGATGTAATTATCACATGGGTGACAGTTTGAAAGAGCACAAAATGTTAATTTTCTCTACTTGAGGCAGAGCCTATGAGAGTTTGCAACGGTGGGGGGTGCTACTGATGATCGGGAGGTAGAATTTCCCCCTCACTCGAAAAAATTCCCCTCTCAGAAGACACAGGCATCTTTTCCCTCACATGAACAAGGGCCCTGCATGTGCATAATAATAACAAACGCATGTCTTGCTCCGAAAATTACCCAGCATAGTATTCAATCACTGTGGGTTGTGACCGACACTCTGTAAGTCACAGAATCTCTGGCCTTACAAAATGCTTTTCCTGATACTTGGTGATTGATTTCTTATTTCACTTATCAAAAGACATAATAATACACGAAGACCAACTCTCACAGGTATACATTCATGTTTCAAAAAACTTGACAGTCTACTGCTGAAAGTGACTAATACATCTGTACAATCTAACATTGTCCGTCAACTGGTTACTCCCTGGGTGATGTTTAATCCAGTTTGTCCCACAAGTTGTGGTATTCAGGGCTTCGTAACCGTCAAACAGGTTTTCACCCCTGACATCAAGAATCAAAAATCTTTATTTAACGTCGTTCAAAGAAAACGTTAACAGGGAGTTGAGTTTCTACCACATGACAGCTTCCAAATAGTGAAACATTGCGGCAATATAGACAATGACCAATACCATTTACATGTTTGAAAACTTCAACCCCTAATAATTTCATTCTGGAAGTGAACAGCGTGACTGAGTTTGCCTTAGATAACAATGGTGAATACTAGAGGAGCTAGAGTCATTAAAGACCATTAAACTTTCAGGGCCGCAGGAAGCAGGGGGGCCAGGGGCACGTGCCCCCAAACAAATTTTCAGGAGTGTCAGGGTTAAACCATGGCAACCGATTTAAGGCATGGGGCCGGGGACAGTCAAGAAAAGAAGGACTGCGAAAAACGGATAAAAGAGAATATTCAAGAGAAATTGAGTATCAAGTTTACCTTTTTAGGGAACTGGCCAGGACATTGTCGTTACTTAGGGTCACTGTGTTTGCAGCACAGGTAATCTAAACACAATTCAAAACGTGTACTTAATCATTCATATGTATATTTCGAACAATTGAGAAAATTTGTAAAGCGGAGCTATTGCGGAGCATATTCATTTACTGGATTTTTAAATTCGATAAGACAATTTTGCGAATTAAATGCAAAACTAATTTTTTCCTGAGGCATTACGAAGACAACTGTCGCTTTATTTTTTTTTCTCGAAATAGTGCACTTGAGAAAAATTGATGACTTGATAAATAACATCAATTGCTGCGTATATTTCCTGATTTTTGAAAATATAGATCTTTTCCTATGCAATGGCCAAGCCCTTGAGGAGGGCCACTGATGACTTCCATGTAGCCACCCTTTTTGTGTTTCTATTGACAAATTCTTAAGGGGTCACTCACAGAGAGAGGGCCCACTGTTGGAATCGATTACTACTGACTGTTTTCCTGTTCTTTGTGAAATCATGGAACTGGCTTTCATGTTGAAGAAAGTCTTCCTCCACTGCCGTGTGACCACATGCCTGGTGGAATGAACTGTCACTTCTCCAAGCTTAATGATGTTTACCCTTTTTATCTTAGTGTGTCCCAGTTTAGACGGGACGTACACTCTCTCGGTAGGGCAGTTCAGGGGAAATGTCCCTTTGTCACATTGATCTATACATGTAAATACAACATTGCCAAGTATTCACAAGAAGTTGAGATTCCAAATTTATAAACAAGGTGTGCTTCTAGGGGTGTTTATTTGGAACATAAAATGGTCATTAGATGACGCAAAATACATCAAATCCATCCAAAAACTGGTATGTGTCATCAAAGGTATTTACCAAATTTCATACATTAATCCATCAGGCACTTCTGAGAAACGAAAAAAAAATGAAATTGCAATTAGCTGACCCAAAAAAGAACATAACTGCCACTAAGATGCACCACAGTAGATGAGGTCGTCGGAAAATCGACTTCCGCTTCACATTAGGAACCTGGGGCGGATCCATGATTTTTATTTAGGAGGAGCCAGCTCAGAGTATTAGCCAGGATTTTGCCCGTCAGACGGCGCACCCGCGAACTGCCAAATGAAATCTGCCGGGAGAGTTTTACGGGGGGGCCATGGCCCCCCTCTAAATCCGCCACTGGGAACATGCACAACATTCCACAACCATCCTTAGAGTAGTTTGGTTGACAGAGGGGAGATGCCAAATAACAAGACTCGAAAACAGTAAAACTGGCCGCTAAGGTGGTGCAAAATACCACGAATCAAACCAAAAACCAAAAGATAGCGTCAGCCCACTAACATCTGATGCCTATCTGCCAAATTTTACAAAAATCAGTTGAGGACCTTTGAAGATACAGAGGTAAAATTAAAAAACTAAATTTGCCACTAGGGGGCATACCGGTAGTCCGATCCATCCAAAAGTTGTTGTCAATTCTTCCCAAGTTTATATTATATTTCAATACAGATCCTGCAGAGGATTAGGAGATACAGCCATGGGCGTAAAAATCTGCCATAAGGAGGCGCCACAGTTGTCAACAGGTAAACGGCATCAGTAATGACTTAATTGCGTATAAAATTAAGCAGCCAATGCTGTAAGGAATTTGCATATAAAACAATGGTTTGACCCACCTTTGGAATATACGCCTCTACTGTTCGGGACCCATATACCCATGAATAAAGACTGCAGCAAGAGCGGGAGGCTCAAGCTGCTCGTTGAGTCACGAGATGGTTCAATTGTCTATCCTCTGTTGGTTCAATTGTCTATACTCTGTTGGTTCAATGTTAGAAACCCACCCTCAGCCACAGACACAAAATCTGTCGACTGAAAATGTTTTACAAATATGATACTAATAAAAAGTAGGTAATCATCAACTCTGATGTGCCATAGCAGGCAGGTCTCTGGCATCTGTACCAGATTAGGTCATCCACGTGACTATAGTATTCCAATAGCAAGCTATCTGCCATTCTGAAGACTGAAGTAACATAGTGGGGTGCCTCCATTCGGCCCTGGGACAACCACTTACTGTCTGCCTTATCTGAAAACGATCTAGCTTTCAACTAGGCAATGACAACCTCTGAAGTGACGTCCACAACTTGTTTGTTCTCGTTTTTGTTGATCTTCAATAAAGTGACGTAACAGAGAGAGTGTATTAAAGAAAAGTTAAAGTAAACCTCGGACAGACTTATAATCTTAGCACAGCCCTGGACGATAGTATATCGTCGAGGGCTAATTTAGTAATTAGGTGCCTGTGTGATCTGAGGGTAAACCAAGTAGAAGAAGGAAGAAGAGATGTTATCAACGTGTCTCACAGGCATGACTCAAACATTTTCCCAAACTGTAAATATACGATACCTTGTTTCTAGACTTAAACACGTAGACCACAAACACAACACCGCTGACATCAGCAGGTTCTAAAATTATCAGTGCCGGACGAAAAGTCACAGGCGGGTTTTCCCCATCATCACCTAATATGATCAGTGACACAGTACAGCGTCTCCTATTGTTAAAAGATTATAGCAAAGACGAACGATGGAGCTCTGCTGTGCGTGAACTTTGAATCCTGCTTTATCTCAAGATCGCGTATACATGAACTTGGAATGGAACATTCATTTGGACAATCAGGTGATTTTTTTTTTGTTCACTGTAAAAAAGATATGTAATTACTGCCTCTTCATCACCCATTTTCTCCTTTAGTATAACTTATGGCAAAGAATGGGAGGAATATGTGAACGGTTAAATCAATTAGGTTTGCATCCGTCACTGAAGAATCAAGAACAAGAATCTTTATTTAACCGTCGTTCCATGCGAAGAACAGATTAACATTAGCCGGTTGGGCTAGTCTACGACTCTAAATTTATCAGAAACATGAAGAAAATGGAACTTAAGCTAAAGGTGGAGAATAACACAGAGATATAATTGTAAATAAAAGTTAAGATGTCGTAATCGCTCAACTATAGACTCGGGTCCGACTATGATGAGCATAAACNAGTAAGCTTGACGTGGACTTTCTGACAAGGATAAGCATTTCTCACATGACTTGCAAGGTGTTACGACACGACTGCTTCATAACACGAGTAACACGAGTACATATCAGTGGCGGATCTACGGGGGGGTTTAGGGGGTTTAAACCCCCCCTCGGGCCAGGACCCAAAAATTAAAAAAAAAACAAAAGCGTCTCCAGCAAAACAAAAACGGCACCGCCAACGTGTGTAAACCCCAAGTAAACCACTTTGGAAAAAAATTGAGAGGGGGGGTTCACTTTGAAAATATAGTTGTTTTGCATTGTGAATTGCTGAGTCTTTGAGGCTCATCGGCAAAACGCGCGGGGATTTATTGTGCGCGCGCTTCCGTCGACACTTCTGAAGTAGCCAAGCATTTTAAATGGATTCACCCCTGAAAGAGCAGTTCTATAGTTGATTTCTTTAAGTAACTAGCTTCTTTACTCTAAAATATGTTTTTATTTGATTAGTGGAAATACTGCGGTGCCGCAACCCACATATTCAGGCGAATTGACGTGCAACGTTTTTATCTCATCTGTCATGCCGTGTCATTCTATTACACTCCACACGTTTGTAACTGATGTATAGTAAAGTTGTCTTGCACAATATCATACAGTGTACATCTACATGTACATGTAATAGTTTTGAAAAAAATTCTTTTTCCGAAGAATTGCTATTGTGGCGGGCGCCGTGGTCTGGTCGCGAGTCCGTTTGAAGACACACTCTATAATCATGTAATATTTTTGAAAAAAAAATCTTTTTCCGAAGAATTGCTATTGTGGCGGGCGCCGTGGTCTGGTCGCGAGTCCGTTTGAAGACACTCTCTATAACAAGTTATGTCTATACAAGGAATGACCAAGGGGGAACTCACATTGAGAAAGTGACCGCATTCGCGAAAAGTGTACAGTACCAGAAATTGCAGGGAGGCTGTTCTTTCATAACAAAGTCTTGCGGGACTCGTGCGATGTTCAATAGGCCTCCGAAGGAGCCCTAGTGCCGACCTAGTGCCGATGTTGAGTTTCAGTACGGTGTACTTCTGCTCCCTCGGCGAACTAGTCTTGTGATTTTTTTACCAAAATGTGCTTTGTAAAACTATTTATCTCAGCCAGTACTGTTTGGTCCCGCGACAGATCGACTATTTTTATAGGGATAATTAGCACAGGTGTACTCTCAGTGTACATCTGCATCTGGTCCCTCTTCAAACTAGTCCAGTGTATCTTTTCACCACTGTGCACAGGATGTTTTGGTTTCGTGAAACTGTTTTCAGATGATTTGTTTCCTGATAGATTTGACGTTTTTCAATTGTTGTCAACGTGATTCAGCTTAATAAAGTGATACTTAATTATTTATTGTCGCTTGTAATAATAGACTATGAGTTGAGAGCACCATCGTTCGCCAGTTTTTCTCGTAACGAGACAGAACACATGTTTATTTCCGGACGAACAGTATACAGTAGGTCTTCGTTCTTAAACAACTTGAGGCTGCTGTGTTACGTGATCATCTGATATTCAAGTTTTTACGCCCAGACGGTGCGCCTTAATTATGCTCTTGAATATTTGGAAATTGTTTAAGCCCCTGTATACACACCACACTTTTTCGTATACGACTTTTCGTATGCTAAAAAAGGTGTGTGTAAGCAGATGTTCCAACAAAAATTTTTGCTGGTGGCGTGACTCATACCCAGATGTACACAATATGGTTTCACGAAACTTATGCGCCAAGTTCATGTGACGAAATCTAGAAGGGTTTTTAATTATCTTAAGAAAAACTGCAGAGACATGTTAAGTGCCAGAAACTTACCAGGATGCATGGAAATTTAACTATTTGTTTACAAAAACAAAAAAATTCTTACACGGGAAGGGAAACCCCCCTCCCGACCTCCCCCCGCTCGGCGCCACGCGCCTACGATTCGACCTTGGCGGGAATCCTAACCCCCCCTTGCTGNAACTTACCGGGATGCATGGAAATTTCACTATTTGGCTACAAAAACAAAAAAATTTCTTACACGGGAGGGGAACCCCACTCCCGACCTCCCCCCGCTCGGAGCCACGCGCCTAGGATTCGACCTTGGCAGGAATCCTAAACCCCCCCTTGCTGAAAACGTAGATCCGCCCCTGCTAAGCTTTTCATTTAGGTTTATAACTGCAGAGCAAACACTGACAAACTAAATGTTACTTCTTTCCATAAATTAATGTAACACGAATTCAACACCCAAAAATGTCTTTTTAAAAAAAAATCGAGGCATGCAGTTTAATAGGTTGTCGAAAGTAACTATACAACTGGAGTTGAATAGATATCAGAAGCCAAACTATTCCTAGCATCCAGCCAGGGCCACAGTTTGGTGCTTATAAAAAAATACCAGTGTAATTGTTGGTTTTGATGACTAATTTCACTAAGAAATCGCTGATTGTACTTAACCTACTTCAAGGGTCTCGCTTGATGAACAATAATGACAAAACGAAAACGAAAACGAAGCGATAAAATTAGGCTTGATTTGATATGTACAACACTCGTTCAAAACTGGGTTGCAAACTCTCGCGACCAGTCCCAGGGTCGTGAGGTCGGAGGTTTCGGTCGATACGAGGAATAAAAATATCCCACGAGACATTATTCCGCGTGTAGACCATTTCCTTCGATCTCGGTCGATGCGCGGAATAATCAAGAGGGGAGAATCAACAATTGGTCGGACTTCAAAACCACTTNCCGCACCCAAAAAATGGCTAGTCGGACCTAAAACGGGTTAGCTGGTGCTTAAAGACAATGGCCTAACAAATCGCCGATTTCGAACAAAACAAATTAAACCAACGGGTACGAAAAATAAACACTAGCAGCCGATTTCATGAAGGTGCTTTAACAAAGACTTAAACCTGGTCCTCCTAAACCTGGTCTAAATTTAGACCTAACCTGCATTTCATCAACGTAGTTTAAAAGTCTGAAAGCCTGGTTTTGTTAGACAAAGGAGCCGGTATAGTAAAACCAGCGTGCCGTTCAGTAACGCTAGGATCTCGCTAAAAAGCAAGACTTCGTGAAATTACGTGAGATATTGCCGTGTATTTTAAGTAAGGACACGTGACTTTGGCTAGAGTTTAGCTAGGTCCTAGCCGCGTAGGTCCTAGCGTTACTGAACGCACGCCAGGTTTAAAGTATCCAAGCCACCCTACTGTGTCGGTCTGGATTAACCCAACAAAGGAACAATTGAAGTGCTTCAATGAAACTTTGATCATGTGGTTATACAATGGAATCAGTAGAACCAGTGCAGACATTTGCGAAAAATGTCTAAAAGCTTTTCTCATGAGAAAAATGTGCCCAACCCACATGTGCACATTAAGGTACATGCTCACAACTAGAAAGATTATTGTCACGGCGTGACAATAAAAGACTCTGCGCGTGCGTATTACTGGAATTATTATGGGAAGTTACTGACAGCAACCCGTTTACCAATATGAAAAGGAATTCTTTAAAATTGTAGGAGAAATTACATATTAATTTTTTGATGACCTTTCCACTAATTGACCTCTTCCGGTGCATTATGAGCCCCGATGAGGGAGTAATTCTTAACTCGATTAATAATCACAGATGTTTTACTTTAAGCACTTCAGAATATAAGATGATAAAGTGGTCAAACTTTCAGAAGAAAATGCACCTAATGACCCATGGGTGCACCAAATGACCTGAAAATTTAGAATTCAAACTCAATCGCACTTAGTAAACAGATACGTAATTCTGAAGTCTCTAGCTCAAAATTTTAGTTTGCGCTCAATGACCTTTGACCTATTTTTCTGATTGGTTAGGCCTATTGCGAAGTAAAGTAGGGTATTCAACTGGCATGTTGACTTACACCAGTGTGCTGAAATTGAAATGAATTCCTTGAAAAACGTAAGAGAAAAACATTTTGAACGTTACACGACCTTTGCACTAATTGACCTTATCCGGTGCATTTTAAGCATCTTTAGGAGAATTATTACAAGTAATATAACGGCCTCTTTCAATACGCATCTCGTTTTTTATGGCCAAAGATAGTGGCGGTATTCAGCACGCACGTAGGGCCTACGTGTGAGTCACCTGTCAATCACATGTTGGTGTCAAGGTAACATGCACTCCAAAGTGTGGGAACTTGCGCACATGCACCACTACAAATCAGTCACACATAACGGCAGTTCGACGAAGTAACAAAAACGGGCGTGACTATGTACTTTTAAGCTGTTGTTACGAAAGACCCAGTTCTTTACGATATTCCTCCGTTGCCAATGTTTCCCAAAACTGCGATGTCAAGTCTATTCCCATATTTCCCGGCTCGAAGCTCCCTAAGACCATCCCTGTAACTAGCTTCGTGAATCTCCTACCCACTATCGTCAAGCAGTCTACGTCGTAGATATTTCAGACTCGAATGGTAAGAATTTTTGTTCAGGCTGAAAATGTATTTAAACAAAATTATTCTGGATGGCGAAAAAGGGGATGTGGAAACGATAATTCACACAGTCACGCTTACGTGGGGGCTGACGCAAGAAATAGTAAAGAACAGCCAGCGACATTAGTTAAATCTGCTAACCAGTTTGACTGAGATGCAATAAGCGAAAAACAAAATTTGACTAGCCGTTTTTTATTACTTCAAGATCATACACAAACATACATTATTGCCAACGTTTGAATTCAGAAATCTACAGGCAGCAACGAAATCGGTAACCCAGTAAGGCACTTGTAGTGTCCCTTCGATCGCCCCACATCCTCTATAACCCGGCAGTTGTATTCATCAAAATAATGAGAATTTGACATCTTTCCGTGAGTTGTGAGATTTGTTCAAAATACGAGAGCTTCCCACCTTAATAGAATTTGGAGGGTTGGCGAAACCATTGTAACATTTCTCTGGCCTGATTTTTTCGAATATATGTTTTATCTATTGCACTGCAGACGGAAACTCAGCGCGGCAGACAAAGTCGCTGAAAGCGGAGGTTTTGACGCCGGCGGCATTCTTAAACATTGCAAACAAGGGAAGAAAATAAAGTGACAAAAAGGTTCAAGTATTATATTTTGAAGTGAGTTCATGACCCAAGACAATAACTCGTTACCTGTATTGTAATTCAGATTGCTAAATCACCGTCTCGGAGTCCCGGCGTCGTTGCACTCATTATGATCATCGATCTTTTTCTAAAAGTCGGGGAAACGCGCGTTTCCTTAGCACTAGGCGCTAAATCTTCATTCTTTAAAAGTCGGGGATGGGCGCTTAACCGAGAGGTGGGCGCTTAACTGGAAATCTTCAAAAATCGCAGGGTGCGCTTAACCGAGCAGTGGGCGGTTAAATCGAAAATCCACTTAAAGTTGGGGATGGGCGGTTAACTGAGCATGGGCGTTAACCCGAACGATTACGGTATTCATTTTTACAAAAAAGACTACCTGAAAGGCAGTCATGGTGCGAAATCAATTTTGACGCTGATTTTAATCTATGTGCTCTGCTCATTAAATTTCCGCCAACGAATGAAAATGGAGTCAAAACATTTCAGGTTTGTGTTTTCTAATTTAGCTTTGTGTATACCACAAATCGTTGCTGGCAAGCATTTTATTGCGTACTGAACATGTAGTTTAGTTTTTGTGGAGGTCAGTTCCAATATGATATCACTATGTCGCATTACAATATTCATATAATCTCCCTACTGTGTGACATTAAATAATTTATACAATTCGTAGATTATAGTTGGTCCCCTTGGATGTTTCTACAATACGAAAGTAGGTACTTACATCAGACTTATTCTTATACTGTCGTATGAGTTCGTGAGACTGTGCATTACCAACAGTTATGCTGCAGTTTTATTTCCCATCTTATGTTAAAAACATACATTAATGTAGTTGTGCAGAGTTGACCAGCAACATTACTTTCAACATCAGTCCAGTTGCTTTGTTTCTAAATAGCTTTATCAGAGATGATAAATATTTTTTCAGCTCGCAATTTAGGCATTAGGTAAACCTAGAGCACGTTTTTGTTGCATGCCTGGCCATGGCGGTTGGAGTTGCAAAACGCACGGTAGATTGTTTTTCTCTTTAAGCCCATAAGTTATGCATTGCATCATTTTAGGCATAACGGATGGGAGAATTTCTGGTACAGCAATTTTTGAATTCTGATAAGAAAACTTTGTAATTTCTAAAGGCATCATTTCATGCTGTGTTGACGGAGGCAAGTGTAAACTGGCACCAAGCAAATGCAATCTAGTTATCAAACAGTCCAATGTGGGTAGCAAAACAAATACAGCTGTACCATTTGCATTTGCCAAACCATCTCTTGTTCAGGAGTGCAAATCAAGGAAACCAAATATTCCGCTCCCGTTTGCGAAACACGGCAATACAATAGCCACCAGTCATAAGTAATACCTGTTTAATATCAAGCAGCAGGCACTGCAGGGCTGTAGCAACATCTGGTAATTGTTCACTTGTCAAGTCATCACTGTACTTCAATGGCCCATAGACACGTGATAGTTTGTTCAATCTGTAAGTATTCGTATTGATATGAAACACATGTGGTGGATCTAGTTCTTTACGCGTAGCTTCACGCAAGGACAATATGTCTACGGCCTTATCAGTTGTGAGTGTCGCACCCACATCATATAACTTGAGTTTACTATGATCGTCACTACAAAATGTCAGTTTATCATGAATTGCCTCCTGCAAAAATGACGGCGGAAACTTACACTCGGCCTCGTGTTTTTTAACTGTATTGACTTAAGTGATCGTAGACTGACCTAGCTCACGTTTTAGTTTGAGCAAAAAATGTTCCCGTAACATGAGCTGTGGATCACGTCGACAAAAATGTTTATCACATTTTTTAAACGGCCAGTTCATAGTCATCTGGAGATTCCGGTTTGGTTACATTACCGTCTGCGTCAGTACTTCCGGCCGAGAACATAAAGTTCTCATACACATCAACAACTGAATCCCCAATGTGGTTCAGCAAAAGTTCCACTTCTTGTTCACCTGAAGAGCCTCCGTACCCGATCGCCTTTAAATAAATGGAAAACTTCTGTTTCCATTGCACCCAATTCGCCAATGGGTTACTGTTTGTCACGTCCGCCGCTAGGGGCTCTGGGGTCTGCACATTTGGAATGTTCATTTTGGCAGTTATCTATCTATTTTAGCAAACTTCGTCGTAGAATATCAATAAACAAGTCAATGTTCGTCAAACGTGACCACTCCTGACACCATGTCGTAATGCTGAACATAGAAATGAACGAAAGTCAGAAGAACATTTCAAACACAAGACTTTTAATATTCTAATTCTTAAAACTGGATGAACCCCGTCGTTCTAAGAGATTGATATAATGCTCACAGCTGGGGTTCCAAAGGCATGGGAAGCAATCAAACCATGTTTTATCGTGTAATACAAGTTGTCACGTGCATGTAGTACTTTATTTAGGTCACTTGCATGAAGTGTATTCCTCTCATTACTCTGGCCGAGTTGTGCAAGAAACACCAAATACACGTACACTGACAACCTGTCGATGTTATTGAGTATTTACCATGACTTTGATTGTAAGAGGCCCAAATACTATTATTTGAACCAACAGCATTGCTACTTCCATTGCCATTTTCGCCCAAGGTGTCATTTTGGATTTCGTAAGCAGGTGAACGCGCACATTGCTTTCCCTCTTAGCCTTCGCAGAATGAGACTGTTTCTTTTCTTGGCATTTTCTAGGATTGCTCGGGTTTTCTCACAAGTAATAAATCTGGTAAAATATTACTGTCTTTTCACTGCAAAAAATAATAGGCTTTCAATAACACAACTGTTGAATAATTGTGTTGTCTGTAAGGCTGGGGAAGGTGTGACTAAGCTTTAGCCTTGTACTATTACAGTGAATTTATGAGGTTTTCAATAGCACTGTAGTTGAATAAATACTTTACCTTATAAATCTGGAAAGTGTTACTGTATATTTGTCCACTGTGGTCAACGTGTCAGTTTTTTTAACCCATGGGTTACCTGCAATTCACTACTTGAGCTACAGAATGTAATTGCAATACTTCTGTTAACAGGGGAAGAAACAAGACTGTGAACTGGATTTATGGTTATAAAGCACTGTTACAGAAAATGGCAGTGTCACCTGGGGATTACTATTGTAATTAGACTACTCAAGTTGCTCGTAAATTTCAGTTCGTAGTGGAATGTGCTCATAGGCAATACAGTTATTCAAGTGTCAGATAAACTGGTATTAATATTGGTGCGGGGGCCAAGATTTCGCGTCGTTAGCCAAACTCTTGCAAGTGCTCAACTCCTGCTCGTCGCGTCAACAGTATGTCACTGGATAGGTTTCTGGTTAGGTTTCTGGTAATAGTTCTGATGTGGGAGCCAATATCCCATATTGTTGGCCAAAATGGTGTAGGGCCAAGATCCAACGTCGTCAGCCAAAATTGTGTGGGGGCCAAGATCCCACGTCAATGGCCAGAAGAAGCATAAGACAGTGTACACAGTTGTAGGTGCCTCGACTCTTGCTTCGCCCAAAGGAGATGCAATATACAATCACCCTTAAGTGATCTGGTCGTCAATTTCCCTGACAGTTAGGACAGTCTTTGAGTGCCTATATCCCAGTTATCGCAGTCTGAGGGTGCGTTATCTCCCAGACAGGAAGTTATGTCAGTCTATGAGAGCATACTACCCAGCAGTCTGCGGAAGTCTGTAACTTCAGTGCCTTGAACTTCAGGGATGTGAACTCACCTGAAACAACCTGAAAGAACAGCAAAACTGAAGAAACACGCGCAGAGTAATAATTGTAAGAAACCAAGTAAACAGTCTCAAGTTCCAGTTTTCACACAAACTCCTCCAGCATCTTGCTAGTTTTTAAAACAGTTGCCAATTCGACATCTGACACACCACGCTTGGTTAACAAGTTCAACAATTGCATTTTGCGGGACACCCTCGCACACAGATGCAGGTGATATGGGTCATCAATGCTCCCTTGACATCAAATAAGGCATCCAGTTCCTTATTTAAACATCAATCACCGTGCTTGATTTCTTTCAGCTGATAAAAAAGAAGCCGTATATCTTGACCATGTCGCCTTAGGTAATGCTACAACTGGTCTGGTAGTTGTTGCCTCAATTTTGCACAGCTCAATTTTGAACGGAATTAAGTCAAACTCATGCACCGCCGTCTTTCAACAAAGCGGCCAACCTCTTCTTGGGTAGGTGGGCAGACTGTCAGTGTAGTTTCATAAGTGTAACCACCTTTACTGTTGAAGACAAGCCCTCTCGTCTCCAACCGAAGTATGAATACAAGAGAGTGACAATAACGCCACAACTACTTACAGGAGAGAGAAAAGCTTAGCTACAGGATAGACTCTGTCGGTTTTACTGGTTTGGAGGGGTTGTGGCTGGTGAGTACTCAGCGGCAAATATGGTGCCACTGTGTCTTTGGAGATATCTTCAGTGGCTCTGGACCTTGCACAGAAAGTGTCAGTTGTGTATGAAGGAATGGCCACCTGCACGCTGAACGTCATACACCCTGTTGGAAAGGATTTCTTTGCAGGCACGGGTTTCCTTTCCAATAGTCAGGTGCCGGAATGGCTTCCACTTCAGTCATAGTTGTTGACAGTTTTAATATGCTATAAATTCAGTATACCACAGAAAACTGTAAGTTCTACCACAAAATTAACTCACAAAACAGAAGAGTTAGTTGGTACTTTACCAGTAGGACAATACAATAACTAAATTTTCTTTCTTCAACAACACTGTCATGCAACAGAATAAAAACAAAAAATATATAATTTCTGAAAGAACACTAGTACTGTAAACCTATACAACTCTGATAAAATGTTATTTGGCTAACTGTGATGCAAACCACATCAAGTTTGTTAAACAAACTCTTCCGCCATCTTCTCAGTTTGTGAAATAGGCAATAGGTCTACCCCTGAAGCTCCATGCTTAGTCAAACAATTACTGTAGCTGTGTGGTATTTACTATATCGAAGAATAGGAATACCTTATTATCATCAAAGTCAACACCAAATATGGTCTTGGGCCTACTATAGGAACTTCATGTCAAATTTTTTAAATTACATTTTTAAAAATGACTTAGGTTGTACGTTAAGTTGATGATGTCTAAGTAGCAATCAAAGGAAGATGAAATTAATGAATGCATGTAAAATTCAGAACACTACCCATATTATGTACATCTTAGTCATTTTGCCTCAAGCCATCAAACCAAAGGATGTAATGTTGTATTCTACACTTGTCTTTCAAATCTCAACTGAAATTTAATTTAAAATAGTTACATGGTAGAATTGAATATGAGAAACAGTCTGAATAACCAGTTGTGAACTGACATACAAGTGGAGATGAGTAACTTAAATAGTGGATGGACATTCTGAGTTCATACGGTATGCTCTCGACCCTCAACAATTTTTTCTGTGGCCCTCTTTTAAATGTCTAAATCATTCGTTTCTTGAATTCCTTTCCCATGCACAAGTTCCAGTTTCACTTAATAAGTCTTATTTGGCATTTAATTATAATCAAATCTGGAGTAAGACCAAGAGGAGAGTGAGCAAAGAAAACACCTAAAATTACAACACATGTTCCATTCCGGGCAAGGCTATTCAGAGTACATGGTGGGTAATTTATCCTGTAGCAACTTTATGCACCTGCAGGCTCATGGGGGTCTTGATTACAAAGGAATAACCAATATAATTGTTCCATTCATCTATGACCTTAGGGGTTATAAACATATACCACTGGTTCAAAGTCATTCTTGTTGGTACTAAATCCTGTGAAATTTCTTTCATAAAACATGTTTTGCCTTTTGTTAAAGTTCACATGTCTGAGACAAATACATACAATGTTTGGAACCTGGTTATAATCCTATGTGTTATATGCCTTGTAAAGTGGAAAGGAAATAGAGGCTCTTCATTCCGTCTCACACCTTTGTTGAAATTTGTTAATTTTTTTCAAACTACAAGTTAAGCGTTTTGAATGCTGCACACTTTCCAGGTGGTCACATGATGGGAAATGAATCTTAAGATCTGCTTCAAAACAGGTTTGTCAAATAAACCAAGTTCTGATTTACTTAGGCCACTTGCCACTGTAGAATTAGTCTCAATTTGTTGAGAAGTGATTTTTGCGAAGTGTTTGGAAAGAATTGCCATTGCTTAGAAACCATTCTTGGAAAAGGAACGAGCCACCATGACGAGCCAACTTGTTTTTGCCTGATCTCTAACAAAAGTCACCTATTATTTTGAAAAGGGTCAATTTGAAACCAATTTTTATGGCAACTTGACTTAACCAAAGGTTCATTTGTGATGGAAGTAAGCCTTATTGGAGCTTTGATTTACACCTCACAGCAAACAATTTGTTTCGAAATCGGGTAAAAATTTCCCTTATTATGAACTTGTTCGTAGTTTATGACTCGAACGTTGTTTCCACCCTCATCTAAAGGTCTTTTCAAAGAGTGGATTGCCCAGGCTTTTCTGACCCAGGTCTAAAGTGGGGTCACATACCTAGAGGAGCTGTAGATCTTGGTCTAATTTCATGGAAGCCAGTCTGTTTTGTTAAATACGGCTTCGTTACCTTTTCAAAATAACCAATGTTAGAACTTCGTGATGTTTACCTGATCAACATTGTCACATTGTATGAAAAACTTATTCTATCGCAATTTCTTTGGTGTTAATATAATGCCGTTAGCTAAATAAGATCAATGGACATTTTATTTCGATGTTTGTTTGTACACGAAATTATAAAAACAATTGAATTTACTTTTTGTATTTAATTTTACTTGCACACGACCACACCATATCATATTTTGCAGGCAAATGATTTTTCTAAATGCTTTTTTTAGCTATCATCAAATGTGTTTAAATGTAGTACCAATACTGTTAATGTTTTTTATATGTAAAATTGCAGTGTTTTGTTTGTTAGGGCCGGTCGCACATAAGTTGTACTCGGGATGTCCCATCCCATCTGAGCGTCTGGTTGAAACAATCTTGTCCGAGTTCTTCAGACGAAACTGAGAATATCGCAAAGGAGGCCGGAGTGCCCACGTGCTTCACTTGTTATCTCGCACTTTTGTTTGGTCATGCGTTTTCGTCAGGTTCTCGTGTCTACGGAACGCGTGCCTGGTGGATGAGCGGGAATGGACTTCTATGGACATGACACATAGCTGGATTATGATGCCATCCCGCCATCATGTCAGATTGTACATTGCTTGTTCAACTTGTCAAAGTCTTACCTTGAACTAGCTTGATGTGAAAGAACTATTTTAGGTGTGGCATAAGGGCTTGGGTAAAATGGGCCTAATGGCTCTGTGACATTTGCGGCGCACCATAGGGGGCTGGGGGCTATAGCTCCCCAATTTTTTTCAGTGCTTCCGCGCTCATAGACCATGCGCGTTGCACCGTATGGGGATGGGGGACTATAGCCCCTACTTTTTTATTGCTGTGCCACCCATGTGTGAGCGGTCCTTTTTCCAAACTCGACTAGAATTCAGTTTGCCATCTGTATTTTGAAAAATCAAAATGTTCAAATACTGGTCTTGGGAATCCAGTCAGTGTATGCGAAAACAAGGCTGCAGGTTAGTTGTAGACTGTACGAGCCCACAGGCAGATTTTGGCAGGATTGGGAACTCGATATTTATTATGTGGCTTTAATAAAGGTTCCACTTTTTGACATCTGATTACAGAGCAGAAAGCAGGTAATGAGTGTGGAGGCATTTGTGTTATAAGGTTGCCTGTGTGAAGGTATTTGTATGCGAATGTGCATTGTTTCACTATAGCGACCCTAGTAAATGTCGAGTTCCCTTTTGCTCATAAAGAGAGTGTTCACATATTACGTCATCACTGATGATCATCACAGTGACGAAACACATTAGGGCATGATCAGGTAATCTAGTGACGGGCATGGTAATGTTTTGCAGTTCGCTTATTTTGCATATATGTAGTGTTGTGACGGATTTTTTTTGGTTATTACATTAAATATAACAGAATTGCTTTACTTACTTTTTACTTACCCGGTATACCTCAAGTTTCCTTGTTAAATCTCAAATTTTGCTCCCTGGAGTGCTGATTTAGTGGAGACTGACCACGGAGTGACAGGTTGATAGTGTTGTAACTCAATATTAAAAGAGCAACGCAGAGCGTTGAAATGCATCCACTACTGCACCGCAAACGGTGTGCTTGAAGAGGAATTTTTAGTATCATAAAATGACTTTTACATGGCGCAGAATACGTCGAACCCGTCAGAAATTGGGTTAGTATCGTCTATCTATTACAAAACTGCCAAAATTCATGAAAATTCACTAAAGGACTCCAAAGATGTAAACGTAAAAACTCTAATTGCCTTTAGTGGGTAGTCGTGGGCAGTCACTGTCACGTTAGTAGACCTATAGTTGTGGCCGCAAAAGAATTCCCAAAGTTATCACAAGGGGCTGCCACAGTTGTGAGACCCCATCTAGAAATCAGCGTCAGTCGTGGTCATAGGAACACAACTGCTAAGTTTAAAAAACAAAATGATTAAAATGGCCAGTAGGTGGCGCACGATATGTCAACTCTGCCCAACAATGAAAAGGCGTTCTTTAATGGAAACCTATTTGCCAAATAAGAGAGGCAACTGTAAGCATATCAATTGCCATGCACTAGGGGCTCAGCTGTAGTCGGATTGGTATGAAACTCTTGTCATTTGGTGCCATCTCCATAGGAACAAAAACCATCATGATCCTCCAAAGACTTAACGAATTACAGCTATTGACACATAACAACAAAATTGCCAATAGCGGCGCCAGAACAGTAAAAACCGTCCGAAAATCAACATCAGTTACGATCTTCTCATCAGGTACAAATCTACCAATGATGATCCTCTGAATTTTTTAGCGTATGGAGAGGCTAATAACAGAAAAGGACTCAAAAAATTAATTTGGCCAGCAGGTGGCACAAAATATGTTAAGTCCATCCGAAAATTGGAAGGCGTTATCGCCGCCTCAGTAGACACCTGTTTGCCAAATTTCATGAAAATCCACCTAGGGACTCAAAGATACAGAGGCACATATAAAAAATAAAACCCATACTAATAGGCATCTAGTAAGAATCTACAAGGCATTTTTACAAGATACAGCAGCGGACGCCGTACAGGCGGCAATATGCCTCCACATATACATGTGTAGGCGTATAAAAATGACGCCCTTATTAAAGCATTTGTTTTCCCTGCTCAGTGTTCTCACTCCGGTGACGTAGCTAGGTACGAAAATATTTATTACTCGTAGTTTAGTAGTTAAAATGGTGTATTTTATTTCTCTGCTGAGTACAACAGGAGCAAATGCAACTTACGACAATAAAGGGACATTAGTTTTTAATTAGAATTATAAAAACGGAATCTCCAACGAACTGTCGGTTGTTCCAAAAAACAGGGGCGTTGGCTGTGATGACGTATTTAGAGGCGCTGGACAGGGGGTTTATATCGTGATGGCGGGTAATGGCGGGGGAGGGGTNGAAGTAATATGGGCATGCTTCCTAATGCTTTTATATTTAATTCTTGTGTTTTGTTTGTATTTCCTATTAGGTGTGGCCAGAAAATGGCAAATACTCTTGCATACAAGTTATGCTTTCAATAAATTCTTTAAAATGAATGACTTATGTTGTCTGGATGAAGCAGGTTAATGCTGTTCTTTGTGTGACATATTTAAAGCGCTTAAAATCACCAATTTTGCATCAAAAACACCAAAACACCAGTCGATCAGCTGTCAAATTAAAACACCCGCAAACACTATTTTGTATGTTAATTAGCCGGTCGCGAGTTACATACTACCAAAAATCAGGACAACCAATCACATCTCTAGTCATCCTACATAAATTGTGTGGAAAAAGGTCAGGTACTGCTGCTCATTTTCCCCGTGGTTTATGGTATAACTAGGAATGGCAAGGCACTACGTATGTGGTGGTTGTGACAACTTAGTAATTTACCATGTTGCGTTTCGTCACTTTCCAGCGGCACATTGGAGAGCCGCGGATATGGTACATGTTTGTAAAAGAAACTCGCTTGTTGGTGGACTTGACACACTCTGGGGAGGGGTACATTCATACGCTCTTGTCCGTGGAGCTAAGAAACTTTCAATCAAGGCGTTTTCCTTCTATTTTCTCGTTTCTAGGACATTGAATTCATGAGTATGACTTGCAGTGCCCTAAAGGAAGGTTTGAAGCTGAATGCAGTCACCTTTCAAAACAAGGAAAATGGCAGTTTTAAATAAAATCCAAGCTTTAGCAAGAATGCATATATTTAGAGCTTCTTGGATACAAAGAAATTAACTTAACTAACCACCCTGTCAGCATAAAGTCAACGATGAAAGCTTGATAACAAAAGTGATTGATGATGAATACAATATTATTTACAGCAAAAATTATTCAATTTGGGACACGATATGGCGACACAAGAAATTCTGTTTTTCAAATCTTCAATAAAAATAATTTTTTCAGGAAAATCAAACAACATTTGGTAAAAAATTGAGCATTTGCAACAAAGAGTAAGTCTCTGAAATAGAAATATGGCAATTTTTGCAATTATTTTTTTCACCCAACTGAAGAATTTTTACCGTAAATCAAAATTTAAGAATGTAATCTTATGAACTCTAGTTTCCAAGAAGAATTCCTCATATTTTGTCAACCATTGCAAAACTGTTTTAGTATACAACATTCACAGATTGAAGTACATGTTAAAATGATAGTTATATTTGTCGTGGGTACACTTGGCATCCCTCTAGATACAGTATGTGCCAAATACACCACGTGTTGAAGAGGACTCCGATTTCAACTATGTAAGAATCTTCATCAGCTGTGTTTAGACTTTTAGATTTCCAATGTTTTTGGCGACATTAATTTTCCAGCAGTATGTGACTAGATTAACACAAAAACCTGCACTTGTCTTAGGTAGCAAAAAATCAATATTCAAAACTGTTTTCAAAAGCATTAAAATTTTGACACCGTGAAAACAGCTGATAAAGCTTGAACCCAAAGGAAAAATCAGATGAAATCTTCTCAAACAATTAGCATATTTGGTGCATAAATAATGTTATTGTTGACAAGTTTAAGGTAGCAATGAGAATAAAGATAACTTGATACAATGTGCGTACGTTACATTTTTCAAAATATCGATGACCCGTTACAATTCCCTTAAAATGCTATTTTAAACTGTGAATGCATTCCTGCTCTTGACACCTCTACTGACACTAAGTTTAGTACTAATGGGTACGATATATTCAGGAATTTGGACCATGCGCCTACATATGAAAATATATCCGCGATTGAGCCGCACACCTATATGCCAAATTCTTGAGTAAAACCCAGGTGTATGTTTAAGATACAAACGAAACTTGACGTATCTATTACCATGTGCAGCGTAGCACTGAAAATGGTGGGGGGCTATAGCTCCCCAGCTCCCTATGGTGCGCCGCTCATGATTACAAAGATAGTACAAGTTAACTTTCAAATAAAACATTAACCACTTCTAGTCATTACTTAAAATGAGAAACACCACAAACAATTAAAAGATAAAAATAATCAGTTTGTGAAAAGAGCTCACATAGAGGATAGACAACTGCAATATGTATCATCATGTTCGGTTGCAGAGGTTAATCTAATTAAAAATCTCAAGCATTTTGTTACAGATGAAACACACACACGCACACACATGGAACTCGCCACTCTTACAACACAGCTTGGACCACATTTTCTCATTATATATTTTGTGTAGAGATTGTTAATTACCAGACAAAACACTCATTTTTAAACAAAGCTTTCAGAATATAACAGTTAGACAATCTCTTGTAGATATACTGCACTCTCAAACTAATGTGGCCCTTTAGTAAACATTACAGCGACACTAAATATATGCATAAGTTGTGTTCAATTCAAAATGAAAAGATTATCCAAACAACATGCATAAAAACAACCATAAATAAATGAGTGCTAATCACAAACACACCTAATAAATACCAAATTAGTAAAATACTAAAACATTATTCTTTGCTACAAAATTAAAGAATGTTTTAAGGTCTGATTTTAAATGATAAAGTCATTACAAAGAACAAACACCAAGTAAATAACATGTAAAAAACACACCTCTCCCTCCCCTCGTTAACTCCCATTAATGTACCCCTCCCTCCATTTTGTCTCCCTCCACACCTGCTCCAATCAATGTGACACCTCCCTTTCCAACTTACCCCCTCCCTCTTTATTTTGTGCCCTTCCTCTCCATTTTACCCTCCCTTTTCTTTTTTTCATCATCTCTGCCCATTTCCCCCTCTCCATTTTGCACCTTCCCTCTTCATTTTACCTCCTCCCTCTCCATTTTAACCCTACTTCCCATTTTACCTCCCTCCCCATTTTACCGTTACCCTTTCCAATTTGCACCATCCCTTTCTAATTTATACCCTCCCTCTCCCCTCTCATTTTACCCCTTC
The DNA here is from genome assembly GCA_002633005.1 of Phoronis australis. Taxonomy (NCBI): domain Eukaryota; kingdom Metazoa; phylum Phoronida; family Phoronidae; genus Phoronis; species Phoronis australis. The sequence continues at coordinate 355,799 of NMRA01000219.1, read as the reverse complement.
CTTCTCCATTTTGCACGCTCCACGCCTACTCCCACAAGTGGGACAAATCTTCTATCACCAAAATCCGTACGCTAGAACTCAGTGCCGTAGCACGTTTGGCTTCACTTTGTCACGTTTACCAAGCTGCTGGGAGTTCTTTTCAGGTGGTGTGAGAACTGGGCTGGGATTGCTCGAGTTGCCTCCGGTACATGGATGGGTCACTGAATCCCTGAAATTATGGCAACCATTTCACAATGTTAAAATTCTTCCAGATTCCATTTGGCAGTACGGGGTTGGGAATGTCTGACGACCGAAATCCTGGCTAATACTCTGCCCTGCCCCCCCCCNCCCCCCCCCAATTCAAAATCCTGGATCCGCCCCTGGTAGCTGAGATCTAACAGTGTCAAAATACGAAAATCCCGATGAACTAAAGCTAGTTACTGGTCAGCTTGAGACAGGCAGCGCTGGCTCTAAGGTCAAGATTCGCTTTATTGTGATCCAGTTTCGGGAAAACTTTATTTTATTATGGTCATTATTTTAAGGTGCTTTTTGAAAAGGCGAGGTCCCGAGGTCCCTGGTATATAGTACCTTTGGAACTGTTTCAAAATCCATTGTTGAAACACGACCGGCAGTCCAGTTTCTGGTTTATGGGGAAAATGATACGGCGTGTGTCCCAAAGTACTCACTTCAACGCCTGGAGTTTAGTTCCCGTGGATCACTGAGATTCTGCGCGGGCCTACTGCGCGGCTACATCTTATTTTTAACGTGGGTACGGCAGTCATGACGTGCACAGGAATCAGGTCAAGCAAAAATTCAGTTTTGAAGAACAAAAATTGATTGCGCAATACTACTGAAAACTAAAAACACCAAGGAAGTGCAAAGACAACATTTCCAAGCAATGACATGTCTGTACAAGCTGAGAGCAAGTCCTATTTAAAAAACAAATCATGAAAGTCCATTATTATTATAATGATAATTAGTGATGTTTTAAACTTTATTTCACATTTTTTTTGATTTTGGATAGTCACGTTTACTTAATAGAAGTCTTGAATCTGTATTATGCTTTTAAAAGAACAGGTGTTGATTTTGTGCAATGAGTTAGTGTATTTTGATTAAAAATCAACGAATCAGTAGCAAAAGACCAATAGAAAAAAAACGGAAGTTTGAAGTATTCTAAAGTAATATCCTAGGCACAATAAACGATTTAATACTAGAAATTCAGAGCGTACGTCCGTCACGTACGTCCACTTCGAGTTGTATGACAAAATTTCTTAGAAGATATCACCAAAAAAATAGTATGTTTTACTTCGCAAACTATCCACTAAATCAGCATTAGAAAATTGTAACTTCATGCAACTCACAGAACATTAACGTTAATTTTTTTCAAAAAGTCAAATTCTTTGCGTACGTTCGTCACACCCCTTTTAAGGCAAATATCTCAATCAGATAAAAAGATAAAAGTTGATACATGATTTGAAGCCTATTAATGAGACCTAACAATTGATGTATTAATTATTTTCCTTGGTGGATTTTTTCACCATTGATCCAAATGTTCTGTGATTGTACATCCGTCACAAATGGAATTGCCCAGTTTTTAATGACACTAATTTTGTGTTTGATTTTATTCAGTACTTTTACCCACATGGGCGCAAAGTTGTATATTTAGCTTAACCTGTGCACCAAGGCTAGGTCTAACGGAGTTCAACCTAGCTGTATTTTGTCTTCATGCAGCTAGCAGGCTGGCTATGTTAAAAAGTGAACCGATACCACCAACAGTACCATATCCGGTTCCATGCCATTCTTCTGGCACCATCTCCTGAAGGACAGGTTGGCAATAGCCAGCTCCTGCGGGTCACTCTTCTTACAGTGCACTCGAATGTACTGCTCAGAGAAAGTGGAAGGCAACATCATGGAGACCTGTCGAAAGGTCAAAGTGAATATGAGAAGCCAAAAGGGCACAGTATATGAGAGAGCTCTCTGTATCCTTAAAATGCACACAGCAAGTGCTTTTGTTCAATTTCCCACCCTTCCATTTAATCCCCTGCAATATTAGCTAACAAAACGTACGGTAACAATCACTTACAGGGGTCTCGCATTTTGAAAACCAGTTTCCTCTATTTTAAAAAAAGTATCAAACCGGGTTTGGCCTATTAAGAGATATTAAAACACCTTTCCCATTTGTTCTTCGAAACAACATGATGCTCCGTAATCCTCGACAACCCTCAAAACTTTGGTTTAAAATCTAAAAACTCCTTTCAAATTCTGCCTACACGGGAATTGTGGGAAAACCCACCCGCGTAGCACCATAATGTCCAATCTCTGGCATTTAGTTGATTCCTGAATTTAACTTGGAAGATAGACGTCAATGGGGCTATTCGGTAAATCTGCAATAACTAGAGGGCGTGAGTGTACTAGTGGTGATAGATTAACAGCCTCGATTTCGCGAGCCCTTTAAATACACGGTGAAATGGCTTGCAGCCGTGCCAACTGAATCTGAGATTGCGTAAAAAGGGTGCTTCTATGAGAGGAAGTAAGCACGACCTCATACAAAGGTAAGGTTTGTGATTATT
>NMRA01000219.1:301546-351989 GCA_002633005.1 Phoronis australis | reverse complement strand
GTGTCAATTTTTTTCCAATGCAATGTTACGACATTTACTGAATTAATGCTTATTCATGTTAATTCGATAACTGAGCTGGTGGTCCTGGGGGTGGGGTCCACGATAAAATAAGGAAACTCACTCATCTAGAGAATTTTATTGGAAACAGCATAGCTTTGAAGAGAAACTGCTGTGAAAAAGTCACTCTTGACTTCTGTGCATCACGTACCATACACCTCTTATTTTGGGAGCACTGTCCCACCCAGGCCAATATGAATATGTGCTGCTAGCCTACCCGGCATCGGGTGAGTTTCCAAAAAGAAACACTTAGTTCCACTCAATAAAACTGTTATTCAGTGGGGTAACTGGTGGGGATAACATCACCGAACGATGTTGATAGAAACTAATAGCTAAAAACTTACCAAGTAATGTTGTGTATTCTCCGAATGGAACTGCATAGTCATAGACATAGAGCACACACGGGGCTTCAGCATCCACACACTTTTTGTCAGTTAGTTGACCCTGTTGACCGTAATTGTCCACGAATATAGTAACCTTAGGTCTTTTGTGAATTTCTGGCCACCTGTCGAAGACTTGCACCAGGGAAATTAGCAGTAACAAGGCTTAGCGCGACAACGTATTTTGATAAAAATTCCATCTTTTACCAGTTGTTTACATGCAGACAGCCACGCATGCGCAATTTAATCACCACTAGTACAGCAGCGACACCGCGAGGAGAATTCTCCGAATAGCCCCATTACGCATTAGCAGGCGACAAAACGAGGATTGGTTGAAATCACCAAAACGTTGTGTTTATTTGATTCCCAATAGTTTCTATATTTACTATAGCACCAACCTGGTTCTCAATTCAAGGACTCCTGTGTACGTGACTACTGCTTAACTTACATCTTTCTTGCTTAACGGTTCAGCTTTGTTCGGATCACTTTTCTTGTAGAATCGTACGCTCTCCACCGGGTTTTTGCCTTTCATTCCATAGTCCATATTTACAATCTGCTCACAAAATCAGAATATAGAAAAAAATATAAAAATTGAGATATCCGATTGATACATGTAGAGAAATATCTCTTGTTGATTTTAACAAGAACATACTAGAACCGTAGTTAGTTATGAAATTGAGAAATGGTTGGCTGAAAGAAGTAGTTAATGAAGCAAACGTTATCAAACGTATCACTGGCTTATTACATGCAGAGTTTACCTACTTTGTAGCCACACTGCAACCGGTGAAGACATAACTCAAAATATTTAAATTAACAAACAAAAATTACCATAAAGACACACGTTGTTACTTTGATGTTTTTGGTTTCCAGATAGAACTTTGAAAACAAATTATATAGTTACATGAATTGACTGTCACTTGGACCGTTGAGTAGTCAATGCCTACTGCAGGACACGTTGAAGAATTTTGGGAGAATTGACTCAGACATCACCCGTCTTGAGAATTCCAGCAACCTCACAGTCACAGAAAAAATCTCTTTGTGCTGAGAATAAGTCTTGAGTAAAATAGGTGCATCTCGTTACCAGGGATGAAAAGGAGATCGAGGTTGGTGAAATAAGATCGTTTATTAGAACAGAATGAAAATACAAAGAATGTGTATGAAAATAAGATACAATATGTAAATTATAATAACCTCTGGTAAGATGGGCAATAAAAACGAGCAAAAGGAGAAGGTGCCAAAAGTGATGGGAGATAGTGGAGGGGAAAAAATGAAATGTTTAAACATGTGCGTCTCTGTGGTTGACACCTCAAGACCGTGGCTTACACTAGTCACTACTTACAATGACAACAATGTCGTCTTGCTGTAATGGAACTGCCTTCTCGTCAATCAGATCGCCGAACTCATCCGAAATGTCTTCATTGTTGATGCTAGTCGCAATGTCATCTTCCATTTTATGTACTTGATCCTGTATAGAATGAGTTTTAATGTTTCTGGCTTAGGCCAAGTTCACCCAAGGAAAATAACAAGCGCTTTAATAAATGACGTCATATAAAGTTCCAATACTAATGGGATATATACGAAGTCGAAACGTTTCGTTTCTTAACTGAATTAAGGTAGCAACACGCCTAAATGTTAAACACTGTAGATTAACAGCACTGGAATGACAGACACATGCCCATTTTCTCTGTCCTGCACCCTTTTCATTTTGTAACTGTCATTCTAGTGTTTGATCGTTCTTCAGTGTTCACTTTTTAGATAGACAGTTTCCCACTGACGATGTTTTGAGTTAAGAAACAAAACATCTGGGCCCCGTTTCTTAATATTTGCACTCGAAAAGAAATCGAAATTATTTTTGGCAATTTCTCTGCTCCTTTTGTAAGAACTCAAGATAAGTGGTTATCTGACTGTGCTCGAATACATTATAGTTTATGACTATGAGTTTCTTGTCCAATTTTACACTTGAAGACCATTAAATTCGTGCTACAAACTCCAGGGAAAACTCGAAATTTCGAGTTCAAACGCGAACGTTTAGCCTTGACGTTGGATTTATCAACTGCAAACTAGGACTAATAAATTATCCACGTAAGTCTTTGTGTACTCGAGCATAGAATAATAGACACTTACCTTGAGTTCCCACAAAAATGGAGGAGAAAATGTCAAATATAATTTCGAGATCCATTTCGAGTAAAAAGATTAGAGACTGGGCCCTGCACTCTGTTCACAGCACACAGTGTGGAAAATATGACATCGTTCGCTAAATCGCTTATAACTCGTTTCTTGGACAAATATTAAACACAGTAGCGTAAAAACACGCAATACTTGCATACTCTTGACAAAAATGGTTTTCTTTCAGTCGTGACCTATATTTGATGCCTTGACCAACTAATGAATTATCCCAGTTAAAATTGTAAATACAATGTATTGTGTGGCAGTCAGCAAACAAGACACCATTTAATGGACAGCACCAGAAACAAGAATGTGTCAAGTTTTTCAAGTAATACACTCTTTAAACGGCCACTAATGACAAATTGATTGTTAATTACACAATGTCTATTAATATTTTAAAGGGACAAGTGCGCATTTATAACACAAACTAAAGCAACCTCGTCATCAATTTTAAAATGACTCTTCCTTAAGAGTAATGAAGTAAAAGTTAGCTTCTAACAGATCCAAGCACCCCCTATTTGAACAACACTGATCCCTACCTTAGATATCGTCGTTTCGTTTGGCTGTGTCTGTCCGACACACCTGTACACATTCCTCGTCTCAACTCGTTGCAGAATTGAACGGGATTTTTCCAACTCGGGTTTTTCAGAGAACAGAATTGCATGAAACACTTGATCTGTCACCTTGCTATAGGCAACCATGTCGTAGATTGTCTTTGACAACACCATTTCCCTAGTTTCGAATAAAAGAACCTACGAAGTAGCTGAGCTTCACCGACTGAAAACCTAGTTGAAGGTAAAGTGCGGCGACAAGCGCAAGCAGTGGTGATCGTGGATGTTATCAGTGGACACCAACTTAGTTCAAGTACCAGGCACCAGCAGCAAATGAATGTACCCTACATATTTACGGACTTTTTCAATCTCTCTCAGGTAAACCCAATGACTATATAATTATATATACGCACACACAAGAGGGTTCCGAGTTTCAAATCAGATGTTTTGTGCCTATGAGCCTATGTGGTCTGCGCTCGTCCAAAGCAACGCTCGTCCGGCAACCTTTTTTATCTCATGAAATATTCCTTACCACTTTAACCTATATTTCCATGCGTTTTACAAGCATGAAAACCATTTTTTGTAATGGTCCAGTTTTTCAAGATGATTGGGAGTAAGTTGAAGCTAGACAGACGAGTATGGAACTGTGGTTATCAATACACAGTTTTTGTAATGTTCAAATTTTTCAACATCCACAAATGTTTAGTACTTGCGCGTTCTGCGTACGTCTGGTACAAGTGTATCAGACCGCCTACAATTATTTTTTAAAGGTGTTGTGCAGCAAATATTTCAGATGTAAAGAAATGACGTGCATTAGCTGATGGGAAGTAATTACCCTTTTTCTCCACGAAATTTCACATAGTCATTGGCTTTCACAAAGGCTTCCGATATCCTGCAACACAATGGAATATCTTCAGATCTCTTCAATTATGATATAGTGTTATCGATATCAGTATCATAAAATGTGCATTCAAATGAGGAGTTTTCAGTTTCATGACCAACTATGGCATAAAACAAACTGAGACACTATGTTGTATTAAGATTTGAATACTGGCAGGGTTAAATGTTCTGGAAAAAATGTACTTCCTGGGGACAAACGAATCCCGGCCCCAACCGCACATCCTGCCTAAATCTGACAGAAGTGACAGAAGTTCTGATTAAAGCTTTAAAATAAAACGGTCTCTTCAAGAAATATTCCTGCCTCTTGCCATGAACACTAATATTCACTTGAAGGTGTAGCTATTTTCTCTCGGCATTTCCCATATACTACTTGCTACCAGCGCGAAAGCACGGATAACGGCTAGTATTCACATGATTCATTCCACTATGGCCACTTTAAAGTCAGGCTGAACAAAAGTCAGTAAGTTTAACTACTGTGGGAAATATGGTCATGAAATTTCAGTGACAGGAAACATCTTAAGGTATTTGTTGGATTCTCATCTAAGCTAAGAAAACAACATAAAAACTAGCAGCAAGCTATCAACTCACGCAATTTTACGCAGAGGTCAAAAGTTAACATCACGTGAGCAGGCAGACCTGAAGCATACTTAAAGGAGAATGCCACCCGATTTAATTAGACTTTTTTGCTGTCTTAATCGGTCTATATCCACATCGCCTCGCACACGGCCGATCTTACCTTACCAAGAGGTGTCGCGTTAACTTGTGAGGAAGGTGAGAAACGACGCTACGGACGTCAGTGATTCATATGCAGAGAGAATGCCGCTATGTTGCAGTGCATCGTTCCCGCTTGTCCGAACTAAGCAGCTGCGAAGAAAGCGGGTATATCGTTTTTTTACTTCCTCGAGAGTCCGAAATGCTTAGGAAGTGGCTCATGGTAGTGAAGAATGGAATGCACGCAGTAAATAGGAAGTATGAGGCCGTGAAAAATCTCCGTGTCTGTGGCCTGCAGACGTCGACAGTGCCCAACTGGCGAATGCCGGCTTACCAAATAACTCCATACGTTCCGTTGTCTGAGCTTGTTCTCGGCGCCTCTCTAGTATTTCTTCATCACTGTATTCCTGTTCGAATTGATAGCCTGTAAAACTTAACGATCCACCTGCGAAGTCGGGACTGATGAGCTCTAGCTCGTCCTAAGTCGGGATTGCGAGTTGCCATGTTGGCGTTTATTACTGAACGTTCTGTTTCAAAATGAATTATTGTCACCCTAACCAATCCTAATATAAAACTGAAACAAAGTCTGTCTCATTAGATGCAGTTTGTAATGCCTTTGGAGTGTTCGTGAGTGCAAATGATTTGAGAAGCCAGCAATGAATAAATCACTGCGTTACCGGCTTTAGGTGCAATAAAACTAATTGACGGGACACCGAGGCCGTGTGAACTCATGCTAATTTAGTGTTTGCTGGCAGAAACTGTTGTGAAACAACTCGATTTCCATCCCACGACCAAGTGTTAGGGGAATCTTTATTTACATTTACATTACTCAAATAATGATTATCAATGTACAACTTCTGCCCTAACGGTGCTGTGGCCAAAGCGGAGCCTGAAGTTCGCGCGGCCCCCGACGAATAATTAGATTTGCAGTTTCGTGGCTAATTCACCAACATAATCGCGTGCACACTATAGTATAATATTTTCTTGACTGGAAGTTTAGTTTCCACTGAACTTTGGCTGGTTTAAGTTCGTGATGTCTGATCAGTTTCTGAGCCACTGGCCGGGATAACGAGTCAATCCGGCCGGCCGCGACGGGCATGATCGGGCTCCGAGCCACTGACCAGGATAACAAGTGTTTTGTGTTTAGAACTCAAAAAATCAGAAGTCTAAACGACACAAATCTAGGTTCTCCTGCCTGTCTCTCACGGAAAGTACTTCGAAATTACCTCCGAACAGACCCGAAACTCCTGCTACAGACCTTATTGGCCTGCCGAACTTTGTAGGCTACGATGTGTCCAAATACCAATAAACCCGTAAGAGCGAAATAAAACTAGAAAGATTATTGTCACGGCGTGACAATAACGGACTCTGCGCGAGCGTATTACTGGAATTATTATGGGAAGTTACTGACAGCAACCCGTTTACCAATATGAAAAGTAATTCTTTAAAATTGTATGAGAAATTACATATTAATTTTTTGATAACCTTTCCACTAATTGACCTCTTCCGGTGCATTATGAGCCCCGATGATTTAGTAATTGCTAACTCGATTAAAAGTGTGGTTAATGCTAATAATCACAGATGTTTTACTTTAAGCACTTCAGAATACAAGATGAATGAAGTGGTCAAACTTTCAGAAGAAAAATGCACCTAATGACCCATGGGTGCACAAAATGACCTGAAAATTTAGAAGTCAAACTCAATCGCACTTAGTAAACAGATAAGTAATTCTGAAGTCTCTAGCTCAAAATTTTAGTTTACACTCAATGACCTTTGACCTATTTTTTCTGATTGGTTAGGCCTATTGCGAAGTAAAGTAGGGTATTCAATTGGCATGTTGACTTAACCAGCGTGCTGAAATTGAAAAGAATTCCTTGAAAAACGTAAGAGATATAACATTTTGAACGTTACATGACCTTTGCACTAATTGACCTTATCCGGTGCATTTTAAGCATCTTTAGGATAATTATTGCAAAGCCCATGAAAAATGTGGTTACAATGAGAATCACAGTTGTCCAACGGTTGACACATCAGAATACTCGTTGATTGAAAAGGTCAAATTTTCAGAAGAAAAATGCACCTAATGACCCCATGTTTGCACTAAATGACCTGAAACTTTAGATTCCGATTTGATTTACCTGTGGCAATCAGACCTGTGAATTTGAAGTGTCTAGCTCAAAATTTTAGTTTGCACCTAATGACCTTTGACCTATTTCACCTGATTGGATGACCTGATTACTTAGAAAAGTATTTTTTTAAATTGTCATGTTGACCTATACCTGTGCATTGAATTTGAAAAAGATAGCTTTTAAACTGAAGGAGGAGTAGCATTTTGAAAATTATATGACCTCAGCACCAAACGACCTCTTCCGGTGCATTATGGAATATGAATATAAAATGAATCGAAATTTATTTACTGCCTAACATCATATTTTAAATTTGAAGAACATACCTGCAACCATTTTGGAGTTATTAAGCGTCAAATTTGGTCGGAAGAAGAATAAGAATAAGAATAAGAATAGGAATACGAAGAATAAGAATAAAATTGAAGAAAACCCAGGAACAACAGTACTCTGCGCTTACACGCGCAGAGTAATAAAATTGAAGAAAATCCAGGAACAACATTACTCTGTGCTTACACGCGCAGAGTAACAACACGTTTTTATAAGAACTCGGTGTATTTTGAAGGGTTTTACATCGAAGTTTGATGATTTATTGGTGTTAAATGATGACTTCAAGCGATAAGCTGACACCAGTAACCCGTGTTGTGAACTGTTGAACAGACTGCGTGTGAAACCGATGACGTCATTGGAAAATTTCAACACCTCCGTCTTCCGTCAGGTGTCAGGTAACGCAACCGTACGTGTCGTTATGGAGTAGAACTACTCGATCTAAATCGATGCAAATTAGGTTGTTTTTTGGGTGGCATTGTCCTTTAAAATCACTAATTTCTGAACGATGAAAATACTTCTGCGATTACATTCACTGTGTGACATATTTTTATTTAAAACGTCAAAAAGTGTTAACAGATTGCTAAATATCAAGTGTACCCAGAGATTACTTGCTCGATTTATTTATCAAATACATTTGGTGAGGGCTGTCTGTTGAGTCAGACTGCTTTCCAGCAGAGGCTTTCCATATCATCTTCAGCAGCAGGGCGAGGAATATCAGATTACTGTCACGTTTTGGCCTGTGTACGTGGTTGGGCGCAGGTTGTTGTCCACTGGTGTTAACAGCTTTCGGTGCTACTATAGGCTGAAGACTGGTTCGAGGCAATGGCTTTATTAATCTAAACCGTGCTTTCACAAGCCTGCTCAAAACCGTCCCACGTAATGCCTGTTCCATGCTCCAGTTAGAGCTGTGAAACCTTGACTTGTAATTTAACTTCTGAGACACTTCCACCTTAACTGCTGATTCAATAACCTGCTCTCTCTCAGTGTCTCTATAGCTGGCTGGCTCTATTGAATAACGCTTTTTCTGCTGATTCTCTTTACTGCAACTCAACTGTAACTCTCTTGTTACTGACTAATTGAATATCAACTGACTTTCAACTAACCCGTGCCTGGGTATTGATCTTACAATGTTCTGGAACTTCACACCAATTCAAGCAAATTCTAGAACTTTCTGGAATCTACCCAATCATTCTACAGCCATATACTAGGCCCTAGAATGTTCCAAACTACATTAATCACTTACATGCAAGAATCGTCCAGAATGTTTCCTGCCACACTACTGTAAACAAATTATTTCATCACTGTCATGGTCCTAACCTCATGGGCCATGTCAATCAAGTGCCATCTGCTAACAGAACAAAAGAGTAAAAGAACTAAACTACGAATGGATTCAGTCAATTCCTGACAATCACCAATGTAGAAACTTCGACCTTTTTCTGTTATATTAGCAAGCACTTCACTAGGGACTTGTAGAAAAGTTACACACTTGCTGATCCACAAGAAAGCATGGTGTGCAAAACTGCAAAACCTCCAATTTAGAGAAAATCTCATCTCTCTTAATACTCACATGTTTTCAATAACCTTAGTTACTTTGTGTTGACAGGCTCTACGATGGAGCACATGACGCGTCCAAAACATGTCATAGACATCTTGTGCCTCCTATGGAAAGATCAAGGAACAAAAAAATTGGGTGGGTAAAATGTGACTCGCTCTTATCTATGACATGTCATGTTTTCTTAGCATAACCGAAGATTGCACGAGATGAATTCAGAGACTGAGAGAGTGTCTCGCTGAATGCACATTAAAATAATAATATGCAGATCAGGACTCTGACTTGTTCACGGGTATAGGGCAGACTGACCTCCTAAAGACAGAAACACAATCAAATAATCAAGACCTTGCGACGCAAGTTAGCAACATCTAAATCTTGCCAACACCTATTGCATCCATACAAGTCTACCTTATCATTGTTTTCATCAATTATAATTATTGAGTTTCCCAATAATAATAATAGCGAGCAAACCTTATCACGACAGCATATCTGTAGTTGACCGTCGGCCTCGATCACTCGCGCATATTTAATGAAGCGGTAGTGGTCAGTAGTGTTCTTAAATCCCAAATGATGGCAGTCACGGGCGAAGTAGTCCCACTTGTCCACATCAATACCATTTCTCTTGTTAGCCACCACCTTATACAAAAAGAACAAAGGCACTTACAAGAAAAAAAACGCTTTGTTACGAGAATAAGCGTGTCACCTGAGCCTCAAAGAAGGTAGTTACCCCTTTAGCTGTAAAAAAGTTCTTTTAATTTAGACTACATTCCAAATTGTTCCTTTGGAACTCTTCAAAATTATTGCCATTTTAAGATGGTACAAAATGTGTCATTTCCAACTGCCTTCTAATTCAAGAATGTTGAAATGCTTATTGATCGGAATTCTTCTTTCCTCTTGAAGTGTAAGGACGCTTCAAAGCTGCCTAAACTAATAAAACAAAATGATCACTTGCAGTTAATACTTCGTGTGTTAATTTGCTTTACAACAGATGGAGCTTGACTAGAAAATGAAAAGTGGAAAATAACAATTTTGCCTTTTTGTCAACAAATGATGGTTGGGTGAGGACAAACAGCCTGAACACAAGTGAAAGCGAAAACGATTTGTCCCTGTTAAACTGACCAAAAATGAAAATTAAATTGAACTAGATTGATCTCTGCGATATAATTTCATTTCCGTTACCTAGTACTCATAAATGCCATTTTCAAAACCGCCAATTCTAGGGTTGACAATCTCAATAAAGTCTAAAGCCTTTTCTTCTGTCACTGATGGTTTTGATGTTCTTATTGAAACTGACAGAGAACCTATCACAGTAAATGCTGATATGAGACTAATTTCAGGAGAGTAAAAGGTCTAATTCAATTTTAATTTTCAGGCAGCAAAACTTTGTGAAATGCTTTAGATTACCATGTACAATCATTAACACAACAGTAAGGCTGTCACTACGTACCTCGTACAAGAAGCCTTTTTCACGTCCTCTTCCACGGTATTTCCAGTCCTGGAAAAGATCAGATACTGTGTGTTAATATAGACTACTTTTAAAACGTGGCTTTTGAAGGAGCGTGCATCACCAAGTGTGTGATTGCTGTTATAGAGAACAGGAGCTTACATACAAGTGTAGCCAAAGATACCAGATTTTAAGAGCTGCATTTCCCTTTGTTTAGCTGGCTAAAAATAAAAATAAATTAGGCCCTTCACTCCCAGTCTCATCTTTCCTTGACAACATTCTATTTCTATTACCAACAAAAACTATCATCAAAGATTCAAGAAAATGTTTCAGAAGTTTATTGGGATTATCCAATCTGATTACAAAAATGGCACATGCACGCATTTCCACTGACCTTAGTTGATTACGGAAATATAATATTATCACGGTAAGAGACCAATTTTACGAAAGTGAACGGTCTAATTCGATTTTCATTTTAGCGCCAAAGCAATGGGGAAGGGCACATTTTACAGTGCGATAAACTACACTAATTCATCCACGAAAACCCCAGACGTGTCATTTTTTAGGTTTCCTAAGGATCCAGAAAGGTAAGGATTATCGGTTATTCATATTGTCTTTCGTTTTGTATGTTTTGTTCACGGTTGGAAGACAAGTTGATCGCAGTCCCTGTGCCACTGTTGTCTACATTGCAGACTAGGCCTACTGCACAACAGAGCTGCCGGCGGAAGGACAACGATTAACGATGTGATCGTCAGGTTTTTGGATACTTTGCAGTCCATGTGTTCCAAATCAAAATGTCACCGAACGATCGCACGGATAATTTTTGGAAAGCATAACCATGGCTATGAGTGACTGACTGGTGACATGGCCGCAATCACAGCCACAGGGCGGCCTCAAGTCTGTCATTAGTCAAGTTAGAGATTTTGTGGGTCTCGTTGAAAAGATGAAAAAATCGACATAATTTTAATGTTTCAGTGGGCCAAGTTAAGCAGTATGTCAATAAAAGCTTCATTCTATGCGCCAATGATGTGGAGACGCGGCCCTTAAAATATCCGTGGATCGACATTTGAGTCCTAGTTTTTTTTTAGTTAACACAAGACAGTTTTGTCGCTATCAAAAGCACGGTACGACAGGACTTTTGTAGTGTAGTGTAGGCTACCAGTCTTCTACGAACCTGGTGAGTATGCGATTTGTTCCCGAGTCTCTCATTGATTTCTGTTAAGGTGCAAGCGCTGGGAGCCGACTTTATGAATAGAGATGCAGCCTACTTATGCTCTCGTCACTTCGAAGATTCCATGTTCAGGAATTCTATGAAGCACAAGCTGGTATGGAATGCAGTGCCAACAATATTTGATGTCCCGAATCCACCAAAAATGGAGATGTGAAATTGCATGTCTGATTATGGTCTCACAAAGCAAGTACTGGGACATCACGTGTAGAAAGGACGATTAGTGAAAGTGTGGTTGTCATATTTTACTAAGGTTGATCTGATTGAAACATTTTATGAATGCTTAGCCTGTGATTTGGAGAGAGCCAACGTGAAACTGATGGCTCTTTCTGAGTCTGAATGGTGGGATGAAATTTTGATAAACCCAAGCTATCCGCATCAGTTTGCTTCTCGATGACAAACACCTCTGTGAGTAAATTAGTTTTCAGCTTTTTTATAACGCATTTCTTTGACAAAAAGAGCTGTTGTTTACTAGTGAAGAGAAGGTTGGTCAGATTTTCTTGTTGTATTGGTGTATGTGTTGCCTATATTGTACGTTTTTGAAGATTGTGATTAATTTAAGTCCCAGCTGTGGCTAGGTATCAGATATGATCTGTGGTCTGGCTTTAACTTACCTGAAATTTGTACTGTTATTAATAATAGGAACAGTGGGTATATAAAATGAAATTTTGGTCTTATCATCCAAGTCTTTTTAATTCCGAGTTTTGTATGAAGTTGTGTGGGTAGTGAATATTTTGATTACTGTTCAGTACCTCTTAAAGTTTTTTGTCAGGACATTTTGAACTTTGACTAGTTGTGAGTGATGTTACTACATTTTGTAAGTTGTGAGCTATTCTGCAGGTTAGCAACTGACTTGTAAGTATTGGTGATTATAGTGGGAAGTTTACCCTGTACTGCTTTGTCTAAGAAATAATGGAATGTTCAAAAAGTTTTTGCGAGAGTGCATCAGAATGGATTACAATTTTGTGGTAGTAGTGAATTGCCTTACTTTCTTCTTCTTACTTGTGCACCAAACGATTGTTGGCGTTCCTAGAATCCTGCTGCATTGGATAGGGAACACATGCAAAATTGTTGGGTGGAGATGAAACCAGCAGTGAGCTGGGAGCAACATGTTGTCAATGGTCAGGGGAGCAACCAAAGTTTGTGACGATTGGAGGGGGCTCAACACTCATGTGGCATACCCCATTGGTTTTTACCAGTTTACCACTGCTCCCATATAACTCCCCTGGGAGGTGGTCAACACCCATTTGACGCCCACCTATTTTATGCCTGGTACCCCCTTTGTTGGCACCTGGTGGTAATTCCCCTCTGAGCCCCCGGTAGCAATCACTCAAATTATATAGTCCATCTAGGCATGAACTGTTATAAGGAACGATAATTTGCGTTGTTAAGAATTCAAACATGAAACAAAATCATGACGGTTTGTGAAGAGAGCTTTAAGAGAATAAAAACAAATACACTTTAATATTGATTAAAACACACATTTTCATTCTCATTCGATTGTAAATACATGTTACCTTGCGTATTTCAATCATTTTCAATCACACAGTAATTTTTTAGAGAAGGCGATGTGTATGTATCATTTGCCGGAAGATCTACGTTCTCTCTTCAGCAAATACTTCACGGGAACAAGAATGAGATTCTCAGTTAATGGTTTTACAACAGAGTAGCAACCTTTGCAGAAGGGGATCATGACTGGGTGCACAATTTCTATAATTCTGTTTGTGATGGCCATGAATGTTATGATTAAGCGAGCATCCAAGGAGTGGAGGGGACCTTTATTGCAGAACAAGCGTCTACCAAGTTGTCGAGCACATGTGGATGATCTCACTGTTACAACTCAGTCGGCTTTGGGGGCAGGCCAGATTCTAAAAGCCTTGGGTGATCTACCCAGGTGGGCTCGTATGGCGTTCAAAGTAGCAAAATCAAGGAGTTTAGTGCTGGTTCGAGGGAAGATTAACCCACATTTCGCTTTTAAGGTGGATGAAGATGTGATACCTTCGGTGTCTGACAAATCAGTGAACTATCTGGGAAAAGAGTATGACGGCACATTGAAGGATGGAGGCCATGTGAAAGCAGCGCTGAAAAGTTTGCAGGAAAATCTTCAGAAGATCGATAAGTGTGGATTACCTGGTCGCTTTAAGGTATGGTGTTACCAGTTTGGTCTATTCCCAAAGGCCATGTGGCCTTTGACAGTGTACGATCTACCTATTTCAGCAGCGGAGAGGATACAGCGCTTGGTTAGCTGCTAGTTGCGCAAGTGGTTAGGCATTCCCCCCAAGTTTCACCAGGTTATGCCTGTACACGAGGTCTTCAGCAGTAAACCTACCTACCCGATCTATTGTGGAAGAGTTTAAAGTCGTTAAGTGCAGGACGTTCCTGACTCTGAGGGACTCGAAAGATGATGATATCAGTGGTGTAAAGATTGACGTTTTTGCGGGAAGGAAGGGGAGTCCAGAGGAGGAAGTAGCATCAGCAGAGAGCAGGCTTCACCATAAAGATTTAGTAGGGGCATTTTCTAGAGGACGTGAAGGCCTTGGCATGAAACCGTTTAAGAGGTGGAAGAGAACTAGAGGGAAAGAGCGTCGTTGTATGGTGTTAGACGAAGTAAGTCACCAGGAAGAGGAGAAGCGCTTTTCTCATGTTGTGGGTTTGAGAAAGCAGGGCGCCTGGACAGCATGGGAGGGGGTTCACAGTAGGCGCATTACAGTGAACGACCTGACTTCATGTGACCAGTACAGATTGAGTTTTATCCTGCGTTTTGTGTATGACGTACTCCCTAGTCCGACAAACCTGAAGTTATGGGGAAGGATAGAAGACGATTATTGCAGCAGTTGTGGGGAGCGCTGCACTTTACAGCACGTTTTGTCATCCTGTAAGTCGGCTTTGGCGGAAGGCAAATACAAGTGGAGACATGAAAAGATTCTCAAGGTGATTGCGCATATTTTGGATCTAGAATGAAGGAAGGTGGTTAGCAACACCGAAAGCCCACAAATATCATTTTGCAGAGAAGGTGCATTGGGAAGGAGGAAAGATGCAGGTGTGTTGACTACAGCGAGTGATTGGAAGATGATTGTGGATGTAGGGACGTTGGCAGTATTCCCGAGCCATATAGTGATAACGACACTCCGGCCTGACTTGGTATTATGGTCAGATGGTACAAAGACGGTCATTTTAGTAGAACTTACAGTACCATGGGAATCCCGAATGGTAGAGGCCAACGAGAGGAAAAGACTTAAGTATGCAGAACTTTCCCATGATTGTTCAGTAGCTGGTTGGAAGTGTTTTTGCATGCCAGTCGAAGTAGGATGTTGAGGTTTCATCGGGAGCAGCATGTGGAGGTTGATGAAATTCTTAGGTATCAGCACACTGTCGAAGAAGAGTTTGGTGCAGTCAGTGATGAGATCTGCTGAAGAGGCGTCGTCGTGGTTATGGTTACAGCGAGAAAACAGATGACACCCCAAGTGATGACCGAAGCCTGATCAACTTCGGGGACCCGGCATCCGAGATGATTATAGATTAGGGGTCGAAATTATCGATGAGGATGCATTCTAGCTGATGACAGCACTTGGAGAAACATCACACAACAACAGTGTTTCAGGTAATTTTTATTGCACGTCGAACGTCATTAAAGTATGAATTTATAAGTTTTTACATTGTTCGGACTGCGTTCCTGTGTGTGTGTACTTACAGTGGTGTTGTCTGTCTCAGTAGTTGTCAGGCTTCTATGCAGTCTGACGTCTTGTCGCCCCTTCTTCGTAACAGCTAAACTAGGATTCTCTTCTACCCGCCGTACACTAACTAGTCGGAGGCGTAGCTTGATGTCGTCAGATGATATCCAGCTTCCTTGAATCGTTTCGACCCTAAACCATAACGGTCTCCACTGGTGGGTCCACAGTGGCGGCCAACCCACTGTGCATCACCGAGGCCTCCAACTTCCTTCATTCCGATGGTACCACAGCCAACAAGATGTCTCTCAGCTGTCTCGCCCAGTCTTCTCACTGCAGCTTTCTTCCTCCCCCTCGCACACCAAGCTTCTCCAGCAACCATCAGACAGATCTTGCAGGGAATCCTGTACATCCCACCTCTACAGGAAACAACCAAGTTCGCCAGCCTCGAGCTCTGCATGTCTCCTCCAGATCGCTATACTTAGATAACTTCCTCTCATGGGCCTCTTCGCATCCTTCCTCCCAAGGCACCGTGAGCTCTATGATCACTATACATTGATGAATATCCGACCACAGAATGATGTCGGGCAGCAGTGATGTTTCCACAATACTCAGCTTACTCCATCCAGGATGCAAGGCTGCTGACGTGACTTCTTCCGTATCTCACCTGCCCTGACGTATTGTATGTGCTGTCTGCTTGCCCTAGGCTGAGTTGCTCTTGTCTTACGCTCTCCATCTATGATGTCTGCAAGGGTCTTCAGTACTTGGTCGTGACGTCATCTGTATCGGCCCTGCTGCAGTGCCATCTTGCACCCTGATAAGATGTGGGCCAATGTACCTCTTCCCCCACACAACTGGCAGGCTGGGTCATCCACTAGGCCCCAGCGAAGAAGGTTTGCTGGCGATGGTAACACGTCGTAAACCGAGCGAAGTAAAAACTGGACACGTATTGGCTCCATCCTCCACACATCTGACCACGATATCTTCCTCTCTGGAAGATTCCATCTGGTCCATGCTCCTTGCTGGCTTCGTTGGACTGCATTGGCTTTACGGGCTTCCCCTTCTGCTGCTCTCACCTCAGCTTGGACCATCTCCCTCTGCTGCCTCTCACTCGCCTTCTCCCACTGTTGGAACTGGGATGTCCCCAACACCTGGCGTCCTACGCAGGTGCTACCAATTATATCTCTGATCTGTAACAAACTCTCCGCCTGACTCACAGATGTGTCTGCTGGCCACCGTCACCCTGATCTCGTCATGACACCAGCATCCCTCACCTTTGGATCTAGAATCGCGTAATGTGAGAACCAGCCTGCACTTTCCTACTTTAAACTCCTCCGTGATTGACGCTAGAGGCTATGTGTGAAGCTTCTTGGGACTCCCAACCACTTCCTCAGCCACTTGCTCACTGTTCTCTCCAGGCACTCTAGTGCCGATATCGGGATGTCATACAGCATAAGACCCCACTGTCACGTGGTGAATATCTTGCCGGTTGGCGGTTGAAACAACACATTTTGATTTGGATGTAATAATGAGTATATTGACTAAATGTTTGAATGTCCCTAAATGACTAGTCATAAGGATTAACAAAGAAGGCTAATTTAATCAGTCTGTGATCACGTTTCCCGTTCCTGGCGTTGGCCTTGGATCCAGTGTTACACTTGTTAGGAGGAGTTTCCTCTTCTCTGGATCATTCGATCCAGTCTTCCAAGCAATCTTCACTTGATGAAATGCTTCGGAATAACCATGAAGTTCAGTCCATCGAACAACATATATGTTAACATTGAATTCAGTCCATCAAATTCTAGATACAATGTACCCTGTTTGAAATTCAGTCCATCGAAATTCTATAACTTGTGATATTTCTCAGCAAACCAGTAGCATCTCTACAGGAACATCTACGATATCTCTGTAGCAAGCTGGTTGCCTCTCTCCAAGAAATATCTAATACCTCTATACCAATCTGGTTGCCTCTCGTTGGAAATATGCCTTCTTGAAAAGCTAACGGTATACTTATACTCAAACAGAATAAAGGTGGGCGAGTTAGATCAAAACATAAAACCCACAAACTTCCTCCAAATGTACTCATAGTTCCAAAACAGCTCCTGGAACAACATCATAAGATTCCACTTATGAACCTAAGCTTTCGCCAGATATGGTCACGGACAGACAAATCTTTAAGTAATTTCTGCTGAATAATAACAAGACTATTGTTGTTGTCAGAACTGGCTAACCCCACAGTTGACCAATTCCGGTGAATTTAAAGTTACATAATTCTGCTAGCATAACATAAACACGTGGTTAGAGACAAACATGCTGATTCATTTCCTATGCACTCATAGGAGGCAATAAATTTCAGTAAACAACTAATACCTTTAATTAATTATACAACAACCACTATATACTTAATTAATACTAATACTTCTCATATAATAGTATTCTCATGTACATTGTTAACCCAAGTTGTAATTTGTTTTTATCATACCTTAATGATAAATAAATGACATGTTCATCCTACATTAAATCTCCCCGTAACACCTACGTTGCTCAAGGTAACATCCCGTGCTGGTAAATCCTTGCAGTTGTCAGGAAGACTGCTTTTCTCTATTCTCTTCAACCCCTCCGTCACCTGGGTCTCCATCTGCTTGATGTTGTTCTTGTCGCACAGGAGATCATCGTACCGTTTACCTAGGCACTTGATGGGGTTGTTAACAATTGATGGAATTTCTTCGCATTGAATGGTCAAGGTAAATCTGTTGATCACTTCCCCACCTCTCATTATCAGAAGTCTCGACTTCCTGGGTTTAAACTTCATACGAGCCCACGTTGCAACTTCATCTAGTGCTGCCAAAACCCACCGAGCTTGCACATGCGTCACCGTAGTTATTGTCAAGTCATCCATAAATGCAGGCACCACGAAACCGGACTGTAGCCTCGAACCCATACATTCCCTTTCTCCGGCCTTTATCAGAAAATTCATCCCCATGATGAACAGAGCAGGAGAGATGGTACATCCAGTTATTATACCTCTTTCCAGCTTGATCCAGTCTGTAGTGATGGCACCTGCAGTAAACCTCAACTGGATACCTCGAAAATAATCTGTTAACATGCGCCTGACATGATCTGGAGCGTGATAGTACTCTAATGCTATGTTGATCAGCTGGTGGGGTATGGAACCGTAGGCATTGGCTAAGTCTAGCCACACACACGTCAGGTCTTTCCTCTTCGACTTGGCCTCCCTAATCAGCTAGCTCAAGACACTCGTATGTTCAACAGCCTGAGAAACCAGGAATTCCTCTTTTCTGGACAGATGTGTCTATGTACTTGTTGTCTAAGAGATAGGATTTCATTCTCCTAGCAAGGATCCCAAAGAACATCTTCCCTTCTACACTCAGCAGTGATATTGTTCTAAACTGATCAATCACAGCAGAGTCCTTCTCCTTGGGCAAGTAAGTATTGATTATTCACCGCTTGCGAATGGCAAAATGGCGGAGTGAACTCTCCTACTACACTACTACACTCCTTGGTGTGAGTCTGTGACGCCTGTTGACTTGAGTTTGCGCGGCAATGAATATGTCAAATAGTTAAACTATTATGGCCCAAAAGCTTACTAACTTCAAAAAATCTAAATAATGGTATACAGTGCAGACTTTGTTTTTTTGTTTTTCTCTATTAATGTTCAAGTTTTTCCTTTTTCAGCTTGAATAATCTTTATGGGCAAGATTAATCAAGCGTAAAAGTATGCAGTGTTATTTAAGCTTGAACAATATTATTCAAGCTTCAGCAATGTTATTAAGGTTTGACAATGTTTTTCAAGCTTGAACAATAGAACTAAGCCAGCACAGCCATGGTAGCAGTGCAGCAGACATCATTATTTTAGCGCACTCGATTATAGTGCACATGAGACATTTATGTTCATTATGATTCAATAAGGCAATAAGTTAATTTCTACCAGAGTCTGTTTGAATTAGATTACTGACCAATAATCTTATTCAAGCTTGCAGAGCAATGATTAGCAAGATACAAAGTTTCCAAGCTTGGTATTGAACGTTAAAATAGGTGACTGGCCTAACAACCTCTTTCAAGATTTTCGTTGACGTTGTTCACCAGTATTTTTCCAACCTAATCAATGCTTAGTAAGGAGGCAAGAAAATTGGAGCTTAGAGAAAAATCAAATAAGGTGACAAACCATTAAACCTAATCAAGGTTGTTGAAATTTACGAGTCGTTATAAAACCCCTTCGACACCCACACCCCGTGATACCCTCCACCCATGACCCGCAACCCCCTCGACCAACGATCCGCGGCAATAGAGGAATCTGCACTTTTTGCGCATTTCGTAATTTTATTAAGTTGCTGAGTGACTTTCCCATAAGATGTATCAACACGAATCTGCTCTGGCTCAAGACTGGTGGTTAAAAGCAGAAATATACTAAAGTTGTGTAAAAACGTGATGTGAAATGGCGGATTGTGAGTGTACTATCGTTGTCACGGGAATAATTCCACGAGCGGCTACCAATGACCCCGTTCTACTAAACATAAGGACAAAGTGTGTTAATGTGTATACGCATCATTTCTCATTTTTTATTACTTGCTTTCTGTCGTATACTCGTTTATACTTAATGAAACTTTGAGATTTTTTGAAGTTAACATTTCGTTTTTCCAACGTATTTACCGAAGAAATTACAAAATTTGTGGCCTTCTCGGAGTTCCCCAAAAACACAGAGCTGGCGAGACGATTTCACTCTGCCAGGAACGAGACGATTAGTAAACTTGGAAGATCTTTGATTTGTTTTGATCGCGTTGTTGTTTTGTGTTTGGCGTTCAAATTTGCTGAATCGACTCTCTTAATTGCAAAAATAGGGAACATCCAGCCGAGCTCACAGCCAGATTCGTTGGTCCTGTAGGTCAGGGGTTGTTCTTCATGAATGTTCAGATCTACTCGAACTTGTGTAAACTGTAAAACAACCCGAAAATAAGCTAAAAGCGTTATTGGTCTGCGGCATTTCTCTTGATCAACTTACGTCCAAAGATATGTTCTTATCTTGCGGTCCAGCAACTTGTTCTTTGATAAATTCACGGTCTTTTTCCGCGAGTTCATACTTTTCAAATTCAGAGACCAGTTTATTTTCCTTCACAAGATGGTCGAACATTTTGACTGATGCATCTTCATGCTAAAATGTTGGAAAACGAAACAAAACAATATTTGGCAGCATTTCAGTAAGAGAGAGACTGTTGAATTCTATATTTAAGATCAACAAAATGCATTATGATGATAAGCACAACTTAAAACACGTTAGTGACAGCAAACTTAACATTCATTTTTGTGGGTCACGAATTTCTTTGCTCATTGAAAAAGGAAACAGATCTCGTGACCCCAGGACTTTATGTGCAAAGACAAGTAAATTACCACGAAAAATGTAATCAAGTGTCTCTGCAACAAACTACGAAAAGCATGCAGTATGGCTTCTGACGTTTAACACAGCTTGATGTTTCGAACGCGACTCAGTTGATCCAGTTAATTTATTCAACGCCTTACAGCAATGCCATCTACCAGTTACGCAGTACACCATACATACAGCTAACGACTTCACAGAAATGTTGTCTCCTGACGAAGTATGAATACGAAAATTAATAAGTTAACACTCACTTTCCAAGTGGAATCTGGGTCAACCATCGGTATAAAATCACAATCGAACATGTGTGAAAATGGTCCATGGCCTAGGTCGTGGCACAAGCCTGCTATCTGAACACACAATATGTCCTGGTCCGTAATGTCTAACTCAGGCTGTCTGTGACGTAGAGCAGTGACAAGTTGACCAGCGAGGTAGCAAACACTGAAAGTTGTGACACAGCTATCAAAATATGGAGACTCGCTGAATGAAAGTACGGTAAAATCCTGCCACACACAGTGTTGCGGGCAAACCAAATTTTGTTGGTTTTTCATTTTTTTCACAAAAGATAAGTAGTCACCAAACAATTCTTTTGCATTTTTAAAAGGATATCTCAAACCTTATTCACAAAAATTGGCCATGTTACAATGTTTCACATGTCTAGCAAAATGTTATCGTCATTCTCGGGGAAATTCATATGCGAAATATATACGGTGTAGCGAAAAAAAATTTGGCAGAACCTCTTGGAACTGCACAACTGCGTGGAAATTGGTTTACTACTTACCCGAGGTCAAAGATTATAGGGCTGTCACTCAAGTCGAATCTCCCACCAGAAACTGTGCAGCTCCGTCATTTCATTCACCGAGGCGCCATGACAGAAAGGCTTCGCAAAGCGACGTGAACGTGAATTATCAGGCATTTATAATTCCGTGTCATACATGTCATCATAAACTATTATTATCTATGATGTCATTGTTCGCTGTGACGTAATCGCAACGGTGTTTGAGTGTTTTACGCAAATACGGAGAGATTCGAGTCGCTTTAAACGCGAAACCTGTGGCACATTTTTTAATTCTTATTTAGTAAGACACAGAAAAGATTTTTACTTTGATAGGGTTCTGAACCTTTCTTCCTTGCTTCAGTATAAAATGAACACGATTCTTTTGTCTATATATGTTCATAAAGTTTAGTTGCAAGAAAGCATTTTTCCAAAATCCTTATTATGCAGGGGTTCACTGATATCATCGAACTAGAATGAATGCTTTGTAACCGTGATTCTGTGTTGTCAACTTATTTACATGCTGAAATGATAGGCATTTACTCATTTTTAACTGCAAATATATTTCGCATTCTAAGAGTTAATCATTTTTCGCAGGAGTTCGTAGAAACGATTTTTACATTCAACAAACACATTTCTAACTTGCATATCTGTAGCGGATATGTACTACGATAACTGGACATCCTGAGCTCAGTTTTTCAGTTCACGTTTACTTTCATGTTAACGTAAAAATTTAGCTGTCGCGAAACCCATTTTTGTTACTGTAACGTGAATCGTTCACGTCGCTTATGAAACCTCTCTACTATTGCATCAGCGACAAATAAAAATATACCAGAGAAAACGAAGACAAAACGTAGCTTTGATCCTGAGAGAGTTGTGTGTCTGCATACATACGTAGTATAAGGTGGTCACTTACTTAGAAACGTGGTTGGATGTTTGCAGACGTTTCGCCAGGTCTTTGTCGATGAATGAAGGATTTCCCGCTTTTCTCTGGTTAAGAATGCTGGAATACACGGGGGGTAAATGGAGTCCTTGGTCCTGGTTCATAAGGGGGCGCTGACTGCTGATGTTTATGGACTCTTTGAGCTTTAGAAGATACCAATTTTGTTCTTTGGCTAGGATCCTGGATGTTGCAAGAGAGATGGATTACCCAGTCGCATGTATGTGTTCCCCCACAGCTGTTGGTCTGTCTACTTTCTGATGTTCTTTGAATCTGGTAAGGAACGGTCTCTTGGTTTCTCCAATGTAGGCGTGATTGGGATCCTGGTCACACTTCAGCTGGTATATGACCGGCCCCACATTGTTTAGCCATCGGAGTTGGGTCTTTGGGTCTGACTAGTAGGGAACGGAAGGTGCTGATAGGTTTCATGTAAGAAATCCCATGCGTTCTGTAAGTGGGTTGTAGTCGTTCAGACACTCCTCTTATGTATGGGATGGCAACGGAGGGACCATCGAATTTGTCGGTAGATTTACGACTAGCAGGGTCTGTGAACATCCATTCCTGGTATCCATTGGCTCGCTACGCATCTTCAGCATGATCACCCTCTTCGACATAGTCTCGGTAGTCCGTGATGCAACGATCCGCTCTATCCAACACCCTCCGTTCCCTACTAGTCAGACCCAAAACCCAACCCCGATGGCAAAACAATGTGGGGTCTATATCAGCTGAAGTGTGACCAGGATCCCAACCACACCTACTTTGGAGAAACCAAGAGACAGTTCCTTACCAGATTCAAAGAACATCAGAAACTGGACAGACCAACAGCTGTGGGGGAACACATATTGGCGACTGGGCATTCTATCTTTCTTGATTCATCCAGCATCTTAGCCAAAGAACAGAATCGGTATCCTCGCAAGCTCAAAGAGTCCATAAACATCAGCAGTCAGAGCCCCCTCTTGAACCGGGACCAAGGACTCCATTTTCCATTTACCCCCTCCCCCGTGTATTCCAGCATTCCTAACCAGCGAAAGGCGGGAAAGCCCTCATTCATCGATAAAGACCTGGCGGACCAGGTCGAAACGTCTGTAAACAACCAACCACGTCTCTAAGTAAGTGACCACCTTATACTACAATGCCTCTAGAGACCAATGACGAACCTATTCTGCATACATACGAGAACGAATGCTACTAGTCGCTTTAATTCACGCTTCTGAGACTTAATGTTCACGAACACAGGAAGTTGTGAAAAGAAATAAATCCTCACGCAAATTCCTTAAAAAGCTCCCACCATGATCTTGTGTCTCAAAAAGAATTTTATTAATACATCTCAAGAGATTTAATAGCCTTAAGTTTACCTGTTGATAAGAAACAAGCCAAAAATTTAACAAACATTTTTTCTCTTATCGAGGTTGTACGTAATGGGTGGAAGGCCGTCTCCACTGTTGTTGTTTTTACCAGTGCGATACTGAGGAGTTGTCAGGAAAGTCAGCGGAGAGCCGCCTTTTTCAGACACGATAAGGGCGTTTGTGGAAGCATTAGTAACAGCAACTTGACAGAGAACGTCACTGCGTTCAAATTTCCTAAATGCGTAAAAGTTGCACAGAAATGGCATCAGTTTGTGCGCCATACGAGAGTGTGGAATGTCAGTGTGGAACATGCGATTCAGTCGGAAGACACTTTGTTCGGCATATTTCAAGGAATCGTGTTTCGACCAACCACAAAAACAATGTTACGGTGAAGGACTCGCCACCCTGTATTTGCAAACCTTATAAATAACGAACAAACTGCTTCCATTCTAGGGCGAGTGATGCCAGGCCGTAGATCCCGGCCCACTTCTTTTGCATTGTGTTTTGACCGTGCTCATTGTATCATAGTGAATACCAATTACCCAGAATTACTGTATTCTTTGCCAGTGATTATTATGTGCCTATTTTGTGAATATTTACCATCCCTTGGTTCAGGTAGTTGTGGCTCACATATGTCTGCACAATTTATCATGTAAGTGGGTCGAGTTCATACGGCCTCAAAGTCGTTCGCTGAGTGGGAAATCGAAATCATTGTCGGATTCTTCAAGTACTTGAGTGCGATGCCCGTATCCTCTCTCCTCTCTTTTTGCATAATAATCGTCATTGTCTTATGGTCTGCTGTGTTGCGCCATTGCAATTGATTGTCAAGTTACCAAACGTCTTCCACCCATTACATCATGTGGCGGGAAATTTGAAAATAACTAATTTTTCTTCAAAATTAAACAATTTGACACAAAAGGTGGTTATTTAGTTAGATTTTATGGTATTCATTTCATGTTAGCTAAATGAAACCTCAAAAACTAAGAAAATGGAAGGTGGAACTCTTTACTTTGGGTAATTTGTCTTTTGCGATTTCGATCTCACGTTCACGACGGTGGTTTGAGATAACATTAAAGTTATTTACCATAGCGTTTACCCGTCACTTTTAATGTAGTCTCGGATGTATAAATTGGGGTTGCGCGGTAAGCAGAGCGTAAGCACAAACCAAGTAGAAGTTTGGAAATTTTGGGAAGCAGAGACACTTTGTAAATTTACCACTAAAGCTCATTTTAGCAAAGATAAAGACGATCTAACAAACATTCCTGGCTTTACAGACACAGAGACTTTGAATGGTACATTCGCACAAATAAACAAGAGGAATGCAGTGTGACAATCGTCCACCTCGTAAATGGCACAGATATTAGGGTTGTTCATTTTTCCAAATATTTCTAGAGTAGTTGGATCCATGCGAAAATCAAAATCGGTTGTGGACATCAGCTGCGCTTTTCCCAATATGAAAAAAACATGCCAAATTTTGTACATGTCCATCCAAGAACTCAGGTATTGAGACATACACAAAGAAAACACAAATTGTCACAGAGCAGACAGTGCAGTAAAACGACGCCTATTTAGGACACTAAGACATGGTGGAAAGATGGAATTTAATTTTCTCATGTTTTCATCAAAGAAACGTAGCACCAACTTAACGGTTTACCATGCTCAAATTCTGTACCATAGTCAAAAAGTTCATGAATCACGTTTTGAGATACAGGCAGATACCAGACAGGCAGTGAGGCAGACTGAGATGACAGCAAAATAACCTCACGTGTGTGCGCATGTGTGCAGGGGAAAAAGGATGAGGTTAGGCTTACTCACCCAAGAGAATGTTCAAATCTGTTGTGTGAAGCACCAGGGTAGACAAAATAAACACCTCCCATCTGGCGAATGTAACGTAATCTTTGGAACTGTGGCGTGTCAATAATCTTCACACACAATGGGTGCAGCTCAATATGACCGTGAATACTGTCATTGAACACCTGCAAAAAAAACAATCAAATTCAATTGAAATGAGAACTAAGAAATTCACTCAAACTTCTGATGGTTCATCATTTATGGAAAACTTGTGTTTAAAACAAAGCACGAACTTAAAACGCAGGGAAGGGCATAGGGTGGAGGAGAGGGAGGAGCAAAGTAAGGGAATAAAGGAGAAGTCATTTATTTGGAACTGTGATACAAATAAGGTACACATTTACAGCATAGACTTCAAAACAGTACGCTCCCGACACAAACATGCGCCATTTGGTCAATTTCTGCTACATCTTTAGGGAAATGGTGACAACTTCACAGAAAAAAATTGTTCAGAAATTCAGTTACTGGTAATAAAATACTACAAACTTATAATAAATGAAACCAATCCCAGTAACTTGTTGTGAACGGTACATAACCTTGAAGAAAAAATGGCTGATTTCAATGAATCGGTGAAAAAGGAAGTTGACTCGGATGCTCAATTCAATGACTATCAAACCTGACTTAAATGATTGCTGCAAAAGTGTAGCAGCAGAGTAACAGAATATCAGCTTCTTTAGCACTTATAAATAATTTTCTTAACTCCAACAAGATTGTTGTTTTTAATGACAGATTTTAGTTATCGGTTTTTTATCCGTATTGTTCCAAAGTCTAATTTGTGTTTATAGATTTTTTATGTCTAAGCTTAAGCTCTGTGTGCTTTTAAAACAAATGATTGAAATAGTAGTGAACAGCTTATTATTTAAAATGACTTGTTCTTATTAAAATGACATAGGCAAAAATTGAATTTCAGGCCTCAAAAGCGAGGCAAGCTATATTAATATAGAGAGCCCCGCTCTCCGGCCGCCTTTCGGCGGGGCCCTCTATATTAATATAGAAGGCCTCGCTTTTGAGGCCTGAAATTCAATTTTTTGCCTATGTCACTTTAATAAGAATAAGTCATTTTAAATAATAAGCTGTTAGTGGTACTTATTTTTATTCTTTTGTGATATAAGTGATAGTGACATGCTCAGTAAGTGTAAATGATGTTTAACAATAGTAACAATAAGTTGTTTCTGTGAATTAGCAGACAGGAAGATTACGCTGCAAATAACATCATAGTTTTCAGGTTTAGATTTTTGCTCAGTGGGAACACTGTAGAAGCTGAGAAGTTTACTAAAACACTAGAAATTATCTCTTAATTTACACACTACAACTTGCATAATTTCTTATAAGTTTTTGTTACTTTTATCGTGTTTACAGTGTGAATGAGTCTAGCAATGTGTATAACCATTGCATAGCTCATGCCTGTGTAAAAATCAATTTGTAAATTTATGCACGTGTTATAACAAGAATTATTTACCATTGCAGTGACTAGTGGCCTAAAGCGACAGCACTTCCATGGTAGATAAGCTGTTCCTAACAAACGTTGGGAAATGTCACCTATTTATTACAAAATTTGGCAGACAAATGAAATTTTGTATTCTCACTTTTTGTGTGTTTAAGTTTTGTATCATAGCCACCATCTTTAGATGTCAATATTTTGGAAAGTTGTTGAAATTCACATCAACATTAGAATCCCTTAAACAATGATCAGAACATATAAAATTTGGCAATCATTTTTGCCGAAGTAAGTGAAAATTGACCAAAAAAGTCCTACCTTAGTCTCCAGTGGATTCTTTAGTGAATTGATAATAACAAGGATTTTCTGTCCTATGCTCCTGGTGCTGAAAAACGTTAAGTAGCATACTTACCAGACTATGACAATCACATCATAAAATCTATGCTTACTCATATGCTTTCTGTTACTTTTTTGAAACCTAAATGCCAGTGAACCCAATGCTAAATAATGGAGATTGGACAATTGGCATTATCTCAGGTACTTTGATGCTTCATCGTTTGGTATTGTCTCATCAGTCAGATCCCAATTTTTCAGGGCTGCATAGCACTTGTCAGGATTTCGAATACACAATGGTACTCTCTGTGCTACCCTGGATTTCCATTCAAGGTCCTGAATTTCAACAGGTTCCAACTATGTACATGTTATGAGGAATCAATGTATTAAAAGCAGGCGGATGCCCTATAGTTACTATGACAAGTGTGTATTGGGTATCCGGATGACAGCACCCTGAAAGTATGTGATTCTACATAATACCTCTATTTTCTTCCTTATTTTTTATTTTGGTGCGTCCCTGCGGATGGGCATGAGCTGTCTTCAACACCTCTTTTGGCGCTTTTTATTGCCCATCTTTCCAGAGCCTATTATTTTATATTTACTTATTATTTTAGACTCATATTTCTGTACCATTATTAGTCATAATAAATGACCTTTATTTCGCGTGTATACGGTCTCCTTTTATCTCTGTGACACACCTATCCATTTAGGGACATATCTTGAACATAAATACCAGTGTTTGAAAGTTTATTAGTTTGTTTACATTTCTTCTCCAAACATCAGCAGAGAATGTTACATAAGCTAGGCAACAGTACAAGGTAACAGCCATGGGTGAGAAAGGTACATATATTTCACCACAAAAACATGTAGACAATCGTACTATCAATGTTTTCAGTGGCACAAAGATCAATTATTCTCATATACAATGTCTAAGCCTATTCTCATCATATCAGTGTCCCCTGGTAATGGATTGTTAAGTAAATTCATATCAGTACCTACAACCTAGCTCTAGCCTTGGATATGTGATCTGAACAAGCAAATTTAATTTAGACTATCTTCGGGTCAACAAATCTTAGAAACAGCTGATCAGATTCATGAGAAACTTTCAAATACTATGCTATTTGCACTTTCCAAAAAAAACCCCATTTTTTGCATGAGGGTCTATAAAAATAAAACTTATGATTTTCGTGAAAAAAAATCAAAAGCTGCATATAAAAATGAGATGGAATATTTAAAAAACTGTAACAGCATTTTTGAGATTTCATCTTTAACATATATATCAAATGAAATTTGGTAATGTTATTTCTCACATGACCTGCAATATGTTCGGACACGACTGGTTGGTAACACCATAGATTATATACAACAGATTGGCAACTCATTTTCTTGCGTTCTATCCTAGAGTGGGTGCCACTCTTCTAAATTATCTATTTCATTGTGAGAGCAGCCGACATGATTAGCAGACAACGTACTTGCCTGAAGTAAAACTTGCCAATTTGACCAGGTGTCGCCAGTGAATAATGACAAACCAGGGCTTCCGTAAGGGCATACACTCTTTCACAGTGCTACGAAAGGTAGCACTGTGGAATGATGTTTATGTAACGTGGCTTCACCGACGTCATAATATTCAGTCATTACTATAGGTTGAAAACTTTTGCACTGTCTCCGTCTGCTGTATCATATTTTTGAACTCTTATGGTGTGGCATGCGGGTCTGATGTTATTTTTTTACTGGATGTTGTGTTCCGTGTCGGCATACCGCAGCATAGGTTAGTGAAATTCAGCCAGTTTAACCCATACGTGCCCGAAGTTTATTGCCCCTCTATTATTCCGAATCCATGAGCTATTGTCCAGTTCAGTAGTAGATTTTTTAATGTTTATTACGAAATCTTTAGAATACAATGAATATACATAACCCAGAAAGAGGCATTAGATCTGGGTTAAAAATACAAAGAAGCCTATATACAATTATTATACACCAATACATGAATTAAAAAAATGATGTTAAGATTACAATGATATATGATAATTCATTTTCATACACAAGTATACAATTCTGTCGACTCACACAAAGAGATTTAATGTTATAAAGAAATTCTGATACTATTTCAAATAAAACCTTATTTTCATTAGGGATGAGTTCTTGACATCCATATAGAAAAAAATTAATTTTGTGGTACAATTGCGGACTTTCAGAATATTTTTGTAGACATTGGGGTATTGTTCGAGTGTCTGAAAAAGCTGTACCCTCTGCTCCTTGCATACCTTACAAGCAAAGAAAACATGAGGATATGTCTGGGTGTCTCCACAGGAACACAGAGGCGAAATATTATTAAAATTATGTCTAAAGTTCTCGTTATTTAGGAATGGACCGCACCTTGATCTGTATAGGGTTATTTCATGGTTGCGAGGAAGTTGAAATGATGTCAATAGGACTGGCAAGTCTTGAGAAGTGGTATGCATTTTAAAGTTATTTTTGAGAGTGACGATTGAAGTGCTTTCTTTTATTTTGGGTGATAAGGAATTCCAGTTGTAAATACAAGTTAATACCGTTGATCTCCAGAAGGCTTGGCTGATGGAAGATGGAACAGTGTGCATATTACTTTGTCGCAGTCCTGGTCTCGTGTTTGGTCTTCTGTAGGAGTCTAAGAGAATTGTGTTAGAGTAATTGTTTATGTTGGTTAAGACTTTGAAAGTATACATGGACATGTAGAGTTTAAGACGAGTTGCTAGTTTGCTCCAGTTGAGACTATTTGGAACCTTGGTTGAATTGGACCCTTTAAATGCCCCTGATATGGCTAAAGCTGCTTGGTATTGTAGTCTTTCTAATCGAAGAAGTATGCCAGCGTTTGCCGATTGGTAGATTATATCATAGTAATCTAGATGTGGAAGTACAAAAGACTTGAACAGAGTTTCAAGATGCATGGAGTTGAGATGACGAGAGATAATTCTAATTAGATTAATTAATTTTTGTACTTTGTGAATGAGTTCGCGACAATGAGGAGTAAATGTAAGCTTATGATCGAGTAGCAAGCCAAGATGTTTGTGCGTGAACTTATTGGGGATAACTTCCCCATTGAGTGATAATTCCAGTGTTGGATTTGTTTGGAAATGAGTATTATTAGACTTAGAAAATATAAGATCAACACTTTTTTCAGGTTTAAATTTCATCTTCCATTTGTAAGACCAGTCATAGAGTTTGTTAAGGTCAGTTTGCAATTGTAAGGAGTCATGTGGATGCTCTTTTGAGAATGGGTGGAATATTGCAGTGTCATCAGCATATAAGAATATTATAGAGTTTAAGGTGTCTGGAAGATCATTGATGTACAGTAAAAAGAGTAAGGGGCCTAGTACGCTACCCTGTGGTACTCCAGCATTTACGAAACATGGCGTTGATGAGCGTGATAAGACACCCTCTATTCTGACTTTGTAAGTTCTACATTCCAGATATGATTTTAAAAGTGAGAAGAGAGTTCCGGAAAAACCGTAAGATTGTAATTTATGTAGAAGAAGATCATGGGGAACGACAACAAAAGCTGACGCAATGTCTAAAAATACAGATCTCACGTTGTACCCTTGCTCAAACTGGAGGTGGATGTCGTGCACAATTTCTGTAAGTTGCCACACAGTGCTGTTACCAGGCATGAATCCAAATTGGCGAAGATATATGAGGTTTTGGGAAGAGAGTTGGTCAAATGATTTTTTCTAAAATTTTGGATAAAGTGTTAAGTAGAGTTATGGGGCGATAGTTGGCAATGTCTGTTTTGGAGTTCTTTTTGTGTATTGGTATCATAACGCTAAGCTTCCAGTTCGAAGGAAATTTTCCAGATTGTAGTATTTTGTCATATAATGTTGTCAGAGGAACTGTAAGCTCTCTTGCTATTATCTTGATCATTTTATTGGTTATGAGATTGGTACCGTCGTTTTTGTTTTCGTCAATGTTTTCTAGTAGTATTCTGACTTCAAATGGTTGGGTTTGTATGTCAGAGAAGTGTTGTAATGTTCTGTTTGGAATTCGGGGAAGTTTGTTGTTGGCGCAATGTGACTCTTGGCGGTAAAGTAGTCTAGAAATAACTTACTTTTATCTGCTTTGAATGACTCCTGAGAGTTAGATTACTTTGAGTGGATGATGGGGTATGATGACTGCTTTACTTGTCCTCGAATTTTGTTTACTATATCTCAATAGTCCTTAAAATTTTTGGAAACATTTTTGATATTAGAGATAATTTTCATCTTATAGTCTTGTTTTGTCTGTTTAATTAATTCTTCCACACTCTTTCACTGTTCTTTGTAGAACTTGAACGTGCACGGGTTATTTGATTTTCTAAACGATCTCTACAATTTATTTCTTTTATATATTTCCGACTTAATGTTATTGTTAAACCACGGTTTGTTTTTGTTTTTTATTGTTTTCATGGTTGATGGGATATTATTATCTAGTACGTTGTAGATTGACTGTGTGAATATTGAGAATGCGTCATTTATGACACTTTTGTTAGGTATTTCAGTCCAGTTAAATATGGTTATGTCCGAGCGCAGTTTGTCCATGTTAATGAGGTTGTAATTCCAGATCTTTTTCATAATGTCTGGTTCTTTAGGTGCGCAGTTGAGTGAGAATGTTGTTTCTATAACGTGGAGGTCTGAGTTACCAATGGGAGGCCTTACAGAAGTGGTTTCATTTAATCCGAGATTGTTTGTAATACATAAATCAAGGAAGAATATGAATACTCTGTTCAACGTGTCGGGTCGTTTATTAGTTGTATAGTCATTTAAGAGGAGAATATCGAATAATTCGAGACCGGCTTGGTTGTCATTATCTTCTGAGTACTAAGTACTATTTCTTGCGTTGAAATCCCCGTTGATAACAATTGTTTTATTAGTTTGTGAGAGTTCTTGCAATTGTTCTGAAAAGGTATTGAAATATGCTTTCCTTTTACGGGACGTCTGGTAAGGTGAGCGATAGAAAAAACCATAATATACCTTCTTGTGGTTGACATAAAGTTCAATCCAACAGTTATTCATTGATTGTATAATTTTATTATCAATTGTTTTGTAATTTACGGAGTTGTGGACAACCAAGATTAACCCCCTCCCTGCATGTGGTATGCAATGTTGTATTCTGGAATAATAAGTGCACCGAGGTAGTCTTCAGACAATGTTCCGAATTCACATATGGCTATGACCATGTAATTGTTGTCTGTAATAAATTGCTTGAGAAGTTCAAATTTTGAAAGACTGTTCGCCTTGATACTGTTAGTGAATAAGGCCTTGAAGCTGGCAAAACCCTGAGTGCCTAGTCCTGGTTTGACCTCTATGTCACCAGCAGTCAAAAGGCTTTGCTCAAAGATAACTCTGATATCACATGAGTTCTTCATTGTGCAATAAACATTACGTAAGTGCGCAGTTCGGGGTCGTTTTCGTAGTAAAAAAGTGAGCTCGAGCGTAATAGGCGAAAAGCAGTGAGGTATTTTTGTTTTCCAGACACCTGGACAATTGTAATTATTATATCTGTAGTTAAAAACTGATAAATTCTTACTGTTCATACTTAACATGCTTATCTAACAAGAGAAAAAGAAGTATATACAGGTGTGTGAATAGACTAAATGTAATGAAGTAAGGACAAAAGCAATGAACAGGGTAGGCATAAAAATTCCCACCACCACTAATTTAATTACGTTAAGTTAGGCTAAATCTTGCAAATAGAAAACTGATGGATTAGCAACATTAAAAAGTGAAGTGGATAGGCGTACTAAAGTTGTGAGAGTCAACGGGGTAAAAAATTGTACATATGTAGAACATGAATACTGTACTTTGGGATGAAAACATATTGCCAATTACATTGTCTTATTACACATGACACCGCCCGAATCAAATAGAGGTCTAAGTCAATGCGATACTTGTTTGGCCGTTTTTAGCTTGAACGTCAATGGTGATTAAAATTGAGACAACTTAAAAAGCAAATTTAACTCATGAACTGATTCACACTTGACGGGATGTCTAGAACTTTAGATGAAATTGAATCATTTGAGGTGAACATACATGCACATGAACATGTATTTGAATGATGCAGCTACAGTTCAGTGTAGTTTCATAATCATGACACAAGTGAGACGTGAAATTCCTTAAAAATACGCATTACCAAGATAAAAGGTGTTCTGATTTCACTCCTTGTTGTCACATTGTTATAATGAAGCCATGCGTGGAGGCTGTAGCTAATTGACCCAGAAGTGCATTTAAAGTACTTTAGTAGAAGATAACTGACTTAATTAAAGGGTACTACTTTCTCAGGCCAAGAGGTCATTCACAACTGTTGCTCTGATGGTGGAACAAATAACTCGCATACTATCAAGGGTAGAGCATTGTGATTATTTCTGGTGAATAACCTCACCAGGAAGCATGTGCTTTTAGTCAAAATTTCTGCAAAATTCCAGAATTTACTGTACTCATAAAAGGTACATGTTTTCGGAAAATAAAAAGATTGTAGAATCTAATTTTCTCTTCAACACAAATCTGCCTTCCTATGAACATGTTTTCTTTTACTAAAATTTAGCAAAGAAATAATGTTGCAGAAAAGATAAAGCATTATCAGCATGGGCAAATTTCATTTCACATATTAAATATTCATGAACAGATCTCAAAATCAGTTTTCAATGCCCTTTTTATTTTATGCAGCTTTTATGATGAAAACTGAAATTTTCATAAAAATCATTAATTAATGCCTCAATTTTTTACAGTATCTTATTCAAAACAGGCCCATTTAGACTGGAGAACAAGCTTGATAGCATAATGTCTGTTTCATTTGAGTCTGATAAGCTGTTTTTGAGATACCACGTTGGCAAAATTTCGAAATTGTCATCACTCATAACCTGTAGGTAAAGCATGAACAGCCATTAATAGGCAGGCAAATTAAAAATTTAAGTGGTGAGACATTCGAATGTCAATCACAAAAGAAAGACACAAGGTTGTCAGTTTTAGAATATTTTATTTGAAGAAAAACGTTTTTACAAACATAACACACTTCTTGAGCAAAAGCAATAGCTCAAGTGTTGAAGCTCTCGGGTTTCTGAGACAAACAATTCTACCTAACCGGCTAACAACAATTGTTAGACTGACTGGCTTAGACATCATTGTTGATTTGTGATCCATAACTGATTTATTGCGAGTTATAACATACACTTCTGCAAACTACACGCTGTGAAACGTGGAGAGAAGAGAAAAGACACACTGCATGCTCAGCAGTGATACATGAGACCATAATGATTAATAGTGTCTGGTCATGGGAGCGATTCTAATCAACACCCCCTTTGGATCGCGACTACGACTCTCAAATGTCCATCTTTCGAGAGCGGTTTCGCAAAAATATTAGCCAAATTGTCTTTGGTGTTCACATACTGAAACTCCACACAACCGTTGCTCTGTATGAAATGGTAACGCACGTCATTGTGTTTTGTGCGTTGATGCTGTTTCAGTGACTCCTTGCTGAGGGCGATAGTCCCTTGATTATCCCAGTGAATAATCGTAGTGTCCGGTTGAGGAATTCCGAAAGCAGAACGCAAACATCGCAAATACATCAGTTCCTTCTGAATCAATTATTGAACACCATAGTGTTAAGGGCCTTTCAAGGGCCATTCATACTAACGTCGACGCGTCGACATGGTTTGGGGAGTTGCGGTCAGTATGAACGCTTAACTCCGGTCCTGGATCGCAGTTAACAGCTCCAGTTAACATAGCAGTTAACAGGTGGATTTAACAGCGCAGCGTCGAGGCTGCGGTGCAGTATGAACGGTTTACTTTGGTCCAATAGAAGTTATCGCCAGGTGCCACTGTTATCGTCAACAATTACAGGGTAGTGCCGTCACTAATAGCTGCTTATATTTTGTTCTAATAATAACCAATCGATTTAAAAATAAATTTAATTTCAATTAGCACATGTAAATGTTCCCAAATTGTCACACTGAACAAATCTCAGCGTGCAGCGCTACCTTGCGTCACATCCCGTTTACTTCTATGTTCATTAACAACCGAAGCCAGTATGAATGGTCTAGTTAACTGTGCTGTTTACATCGACGCTCTGGAGTAAGTCAATATGAAAGGGCATTTATACCAAAAGTGTAGATGTGACAGTATAAGAGCATTGTGCATCATCAGGAGTCTGTATTTGGGAAAATAGTATTTCAACATGGAGAAAATGCCCACAGTTTTCTCATTGTTAGTAATTTCCTGAACATGCGTCTTCCAGGAAAGATGACTGTCTACAAAAGTAGCTAAAATTTGAAATTATGAACTCTGTTAATTATTTCGTTGTTAATTTGGATTAAAAGGATGTGAGACTCTGTTTATTTTTTCTGTGGTAATAGAAATGGATTAAATTTAGTTTTACTTGTGTTGAGCGATAATTTTTGATGAGAGAGGCCCTAAAATAGATCCCTGTGGTACATCTGTGGCAATGTCAAGGTAAGGCAAAGTGACAGTAACAAGACTGACAAAATGTTTTTCTGTTTCCAGGAGAGCTTTGAAATCAATAAAGCTTGTTTTTTTAACCCGTAATGTTTTAATTCTTTGAGGAGGACGTCGTGATCAGTGGTATCAAAGGCTTTAGAAAGATCCATAAATATGGAAATTGGTTTTAAACCTATGTCTAAATTTTTGTAGAAAGAGTGGGCAAGTAAAATAAAATATGTTTATGTTTTTGTTTGATATGAAAAATGAGCTTGAATTCGGATTATGTAAATCCATTTTAAAGTCATCGATCAAATAAAAGGTTTAGCTTATGTCAATGACACTTTTATTTCCGCTTAACTGTACTTTCCTATTTGATAGGTGTTGTATACCACTGCATGTGGCCCAAGGAACAAGGCGCTTTCGGTCTGAATTTTTGGAAAATTCTGACTCCCACTTTGGGAATCCTGTATAAGCCCCTCCTTCAATGACAAATTTTGCCTGTCTGATTTTCAAAATGTCCTGCGAGATTTTGTCATTTCAGCGCAAATGTCCATTATCCAGAGAAAATAGCAAAATGTGCTTAAAATATTCTGACATTGGTCAAGCATAGTTCAGCTTCGCCAGTACAGCGTTAGACTGACACCGAGGAGGATGCACTGAGATTCAATTCCGCACTGAGGCTGATGTTTTTTTAATGTTTATTACGAAATCTTCAGAATACAATGAATATACATAACCCAGAAAGCGCCAAGAGGCATTAGATCTGGGTGAAAAAAATACAAAGAAGTCTATATACAATTATTATAATTATACGAATACATAACTAAAAAAAACTGATGTTAAGAATACAATGATATATGACAACGAATGAAAATAATTCATTTTCATACAGATGTATAAAATTCTATCCACTCACACAAAGAGATTTAATGTTATAAAGAAATTCTGTTACTATTTCAAATAAAACCTTATTTTCGTTTGAGTTAAGTTCTTGTTGTACAATTGCGGAATTTCAGAATATTGTTTATAAACATTGGGGTATTGTTCGAGTGCCTGGAAGAGCTGTACCCTCTCCTCCTTGCATACCTCACAAGCAAAGAAAACATGAGGATATACATGGGTGTCTCCACAGGAACACAGAGGAGAAATATTATTAAAATTATGCCTAAATTTCTCGTTGTTAGGAATAGACCACATCTTGATCTGTATAGGGTTATTTCATGGTTGCGGGGAAGTTGGAATGATGTCAATGGGACTGGAGTAGTGGTATGCATTTTAAAGTTATTTTTGAGAGTGACGATTGAAGTGCTTTCTTTTATTTTGAATGGTAAGGAATTCCAGTTGTCAATACAAGTTAATATCGTTGATCTTCTGAAGGCAAGGCTGATGGAGGCTGGAATAGTATACATACTGCTTTGCCGGAGTCCTGGTCTCATGCTTGGTCTTTTGTAGGAGTCAAAGAGGATTTTGTTAGAGTAATTGTTTATGTTGGTTAAGACTTTGAATGTATACATGGACAGGTGGAGTTTACGACGGGTTGCTAGTTTAGTCCATTNATAGGCGAAAAGCAGTGAGGTATTTTTGTTTTCCAGACACCTGGACAATTGTAATTATTATATCTGTAGTTAAAAACCGATAAACTCTTACTGTTCATACTTAACATGCTTATCTAACAAGAGAAAAAGAAGTATATACAGGTGTGTGAATAGACTAAATGTAATGAAGTAAGGACAAAAGCAATGAGCAGGGTAGGCATGAAAATTCCCACCACCACTAATTTAATTACGTTAAGTTAGGCTAAATCTTGCAAATAGAAAACTGATGGATTAGTAACATTAAAAAGTGAAGTGGATATGCGTACTAAGGTTGTGAGAGTCAACGGGGTAAAAAATTGTACATATGTAGAACATGAATACTGTACTTTGGGATGAAAACATATTGCCAATTACATCGTCTTATTACACATGACACCGCCCGAGTCAAATAGAGGTCTAAATCAATGCGATACTTGTTTGGCCGTTTTTAGCTTGAACGTCAATGGTGATTAAAATTGAGACAACTTAAAAAGCAAATTTAACTCATGAACTGATTCACACTTGACGGGATGTCTAGAACTGTAGATGAAATTGAATCATTTGAGGTGAACATACATGCACATGATCATGTATTTGAACGATGCAGCTACAGTTGTCAAGTTCAGTGTAGTTTCATAATCATGACACAAGTGAGACGTGTATTTCCTTAAAAATACGCATTACCAAGATAAAAGGTGTTCTGATTTCACTCCTTGTTGTCACATTGTTATAAGGAAGCCATGCGTGGAGGCTGTAGCTAATTGACCCAGAAGTACA
Source organism: Phoronis australis (assembly GCA_002633005.1). NCBI lineage: Eukaryota > Metazoa > Phoronida > Phoronidae > Phoronis > Phoronis australis. Next base: position 314,015 of record NMRA01000219.1, on the reverse strand, counting down.
TTTAAAGTACTTTAGTAGAAGATAACTGACTTAATTAAAGGGTACTACTTTCTCAGGCCAAGAGGTCATTCACAACTGTTTCTCTGATGGTGGAACAAATAACTCGCATACTATCAAGGGTAGAGCATTGTGATTATTTCTGGTGAATAACCTCACCAGGAAGCATGTGCTTTTAGTCAAAATTTCTGCAAAATTCCAGAATTTATTGTACTCATAAAAGGTACATGTTTTCGGAAAATAAAAGATTGTAGAATCTAATTTTTTCTTCAACACAAATCTGCCTTCCTATGAACATGTTTTCTTTTACTAAAATTTAGCAAAGAAATAATGTTGCAGAAAAGATAAAGCATTATCAGCATGGGCAAATTTCATTTCACATGTTAGATATTCATGAACAGATCTCAAAATCAATTTTCAATGCCCTTTTTATTTTATGCAGCTTTTATGATGAAAACCTAAATTTTCCATAAAAATCATTAATTAATGCCTCAATTTTTGACAGTATCTTATTCAATACAGGCCCATTTAGACTGGAGAACAAGGTCGATAGCATGTCTGTTTCATTTGAGTCTGATAAGCTGTTTTTGAGATACCACGTTGGCAAAATTTCGAAATTGTCATCACTCATAACCTGTAGGTAAAGCATGAACAGCCATTAATAGGCAGGCAAATTAAAAATTGAAGTGGTGAGACATTCGAATGTCAATCACAAAAGAAAGACACAAGGTTGTCAGTTTTAAAATATTTTATTTGAAGTAAAACGTTTTTACAAACATAACACACTTCTTGAGCAAAAGTAATAGCTCAAGTGTACAAGCTCTTGGGTTTCTGAGGCAAACAATTGTACCTCACAGGCTAACAACAATTGTTAGACTGACTGGCTTGGACATCATTGTTGATTTGTGATCCATAACTAATTTATTGCGAACTATAACATACACTTCTACAAACTACACGCTATGAAACGTGGAGGGAAGAGAAAAGACACACTGCATGCTCAGCAGTGATACATGAGACCATAATGATAAATAGTGTCTGGTCATTGGAGCGATTCTAATCAACACCCCTCTTGGATCGCGACTACGACTCTCAAATGTCCATCTTTCGAGAGCGGTTTCGCAAAAATATCAGCCAAATTGTCTTTGGTGTTCACATACTGAAACTCCACACAACCGTTGCTCCGTATGAAATGGTAACGCACGTCATTGTGTTTTGTGCGTTGATGCTCTTTCAGTGACTCCTTGCTGAGGGCGATAGTCCCTTGATTATCACAGTGAATAATCGTAGTGTCCGGTTGAGGAATTTCGAAAGCAGAACGCAAACATCGGAAATACATCTGTTCAGTTGCTTCTGAATCAATTATTGAACACCATAGTTTTAAGGGCCTTTCAAGGGCCTTTCATACTAACGTCGACGCGTCGACATGGTTTGGGGAGTTGCGGTCAGTATGAACGGTTTACTCCGGTCCTGGATCGCAGTTAACAGCTCCAGTTAACATAGCAGTTAACAGGTGGATTTAACAGCGCAGCGTCGAGGCTGCGGTGCAGTATGAACGGTTAACTTCGGTCCAATAGAAGTTATCGCCAGGTGCCACTGTTATCTTCAACAATTACAGGGTAGTGCCGTCACTAATAGCTGCTTATATTTTGTTCTAATAATAACCAATTGATTTAAAAATAAATTTAATTTCAATTAGCACATGTAAATGTTCCCAAATTGTCACACTGAACAAATCTCAGCGTGCAGCGCTACCTTGCGTCACATCCCGTTTACTTCTATGTTCATTAACAACCGAAACCAGTATGAATGGTCTAGTTAACTGTGCTGTTTACATCGACGCTCTAGAGTAAGTCAATATGAAAGGGCATTTATACCAAAAGTGTAGATGTGACAGTATAAGAGCATTGTGCATCATCAGGAGTCTGTATTTGGGAAAATAGTATTTCAACATGGAGAAAATGCCCACAGTTTTCGCAATGTTAGTAATTTCCTGAAAAATGCGTCTTCCAGGAAAGATGACTGTCTACAAAAGTAGCTAAAATTTGAAATTATGAACTCTGTTAATTATTTCGTTGTTAATTTGGATTAAAAGGATGTGAGACTTTGTTTATTTTTTCTGTGGAAATAGAAATGGATTAAATTTAGTTTTACTTGTGTTGAGCGATAATTTTTGATGAGAGAGGCCCTAAAATAGATCCCTGTAGTACATCTGTGGCAATGTCAAGGTAAGGCAAAGTGACAGTATCAAGACTGAAAAAATGTTTTTTCTGTTTTCAAGAGAGCTTTGAAACCAATAAAGCTTGTTTTTTTAACCCGTAATGTTTTAATTCTTTGAGGAGGACGTCGTGATCAGTGGTATCAAAGGCTTTAGAAAGATCCATAAATATGGAAATTGGTTTTAAACCTATGTCTAAATTTTTGTAGAAAGAGTGGGCAAGTAAAATAAAATATGTTAATGTTTTTGTTTGATATGAAAAATGAGCTTGAATTTGGATTATGTAAATCCATTTTAAAGTCATCGATCAAATAAAAGGTTTAGCTTATGTCAATGACACTTTTATTTCCGTTTAACTGGACTTTCCTATTTGATAGATGTTGTATACCACTGCATGTGGCCCAAGGAACAAGGCGCTTTCGGTCTGAATTTTTGGAAAATTCTGACTCCCACTTTGGGAATCCTGTATAAACCCCTCCTCCAATGACAAATTTTGCCTGTCTGGTTTTCAAAATGCCCTGGGAGATTTTGTCACTTCAGCGCAAATGTCCATAATCCAGAGAAAATAGCAAAATGTGCTTAAAATATTCTGACATTGGTCAGACATAGTTCAGCTTCGCCAGTAGAGCGTTAGACTGACACCGAGGAGGATGCACTGAGATTCAATTCCGCACTGAGGCTGATGTCAGAAAAGAATTTTTGTTCTTGCCGTTAATGTCTCTTTAATGATGGAAAGTAAACTAGGTTGAAGAAAACCGAGGAAATCCCTGGACTCAAAGACAAGAAAAACAAAACACAAAAAAGCGTGCAATGAGTATTTTGGCTGTTTATACTTACGCAATGCCCATTTCTTCAAGTTTATCTTTTGTAAGGTTAATGAAAGCCTTCCCATCAATCTTTTTATCTGTAAGAGGAACAATTAATACAGAACGACTGCTTCAATAAGCATCAAGAGAGCGGAACATCGGAGCCAGTGACAAAAATGTGATACATTAGATATTTATTATTTATCCAGTTAAGTTGGTGTAAATTGGGGAGCATAGCAACTTTCTCTAAACATTATGGTTTAACAATATCATAGTAGCCAGGTGACTCCACTAGTTTTCAGTGACGGAAAATCTCATGTGAACAAGTAGAAACTTCATGATGTTCTCCACAAGGTAATTTGTGGCGTCATTTGGTTTTAATTATGTCGTGACGATTATGGCTTACTTGCGTCTAGTTTGGAAGCTTATGCAGCGAGTTTGAAGTTTTTTTAGGATAATAATTTTTAATGTTTATAATAAAATATTCATTACAATAAATATGAATACCCCGAAAGCGCCAAGAGGCATTGTATCTGGGTTAAAAATACAAAGAAATCAATATATAATTTTTATACACAAATACATAAGATTACAATGGCATATGATTACGAATGTAAATAAATCTTTTTCGTGCAGGATAAGGTATATTGCATGTATACAATTTCATCGACTCATACAAAGAGATTTAATATTAAAAAGAAATTTTGATACTATTTCGAATAAAAACTTATTTTCATTTGGTCGTATTCTTTACAATCATTTAGAAAAAATTTTTTGTTATACATTTGACGAATATCTGAATATTTTTTGTAAATATTGCGGGGTATAGCTCGAGTGCCTGGAAAAGCTATACCCTCTTCTCCCCGCATACCGCACATGCAAAGAAAACATTAAGCATTTGCCTGAATGTCTCCGCAGCAACACATAGACAAACTATTATTAAAATTATATCGAAGCCTGTCGTTGTTTAGGTAAAGTCCGCATCTCGATCTGCGGGATATTAATCAATTCTTTTTGCTTAAAAGCAAATAGGGCATTTTGGATTTTTGGTTCCAATTCATAGCCATTATTCCAAGACTTAACACACAAACTCCCCACAATATGGAAATGGACTTTCAAACAACTACATAATTTCAATGATAACTCCAACAACTGAAAGAAAGATAGTTACAAAGTATTTATTGTTTGTAGCACTAGTTTTTGGCCATAGTAACTTGAGAAAGTTGAACATATCGGAGACGTGATTCATCATCCATGTAGTCAACGTTTCAGTTTATTGGCATAAAACCATCGTCAGAAAGCAATGTCAATAACCGGTAATGCAAACAAAACACTAAAAGTGAATCACAATGCTTGAGTAGGACTGAAAAGCGACAAGACAGTAATCAGAATAACTCTAAAACATATGAGCCAACATTTCTGTTGAGTGATCTCTCACAATGAGTCTCTTTGATGTGAATAGATTCATGGACACACAGCTTGAACTTGTTAGGGTCTTTGTCTAGTATCTTAACTCCAGAAAAGTCAATCTCATGACAAGTTAACACTGAGTGAGTAATTAGAGCACTGTTGGGGTCTTGAGCATGCTCATTGACTCTAGTTTGCAAGACCCCAGTTGTCTTGCCTATATAAAATTATCACATATGGTGTGTTGTGTGTTGCAAAATTCAATGTTTTTTAACATTTATGTTTAATAAGATTATATGTATTCAGTGTTGATTACTTTTGCATTCATTGTTTTAAAAATGCATTTGACGTTATTATATGTATTAAATCTGTTTTATATTTGTGTCCGATCATGTCATGTTTTCGTTCGATGTTGTTTCCGGTTATATTCGATAGCGTTAAATTGAAACAACGGTTGTGATTGTTCTGCAGTGATTTATACGTTAGCAGCGGGTAAGTAACTCCTCATGCAAGGCCTCAACCGCAGCGGAACTTGAGCACAGCCCCAGAAATCGCTTTGCATTATATCCAGGTTCTCATTCGTTCCCTTGCGTACATTCACTACTAAAATCAAGCTCAGAGGAGTTGTAGGCAATTTTGTGCAGTGCTCGACGAGTAAGGCCAAGATTCGAACCCGGGGGGTCTCCTAAACAGGAGTCCGGAGCTCATACAACTAAGCTACACCGTCCCAAAAATGGAACACTTCACGATTTCCGTGTCATCCTTACGACAGGGCCTATGCTAATCTTCCCTGTAACGTGATGTCAGAGCACACATTCCGATCCATACAACATGCAGCATGTAAGCCGGTAGATTGCCGTTTGAGAGGAGAGCGAAAGTGATTGAGAAGTAGTTAGAAAAACATGGCGTTATCGAAAAAGTTGAAAAGACCACAGGTTGGGTTAATCAGCTAGTGTCCATAACGAAATCCAGTGATGAAGGGAGAATTTGTCTTGACATGAGACGCGCAAACGAACCGATTGTTCGAAAAAAACATCGTGTTCCTACGATGGAAGAAACTCTACAAGAGATATCTGGCGTCAAGATTTAAATATGGCGTTTTACCAAATCAAATTTTACCCCGATTCGTGAACGATTACAATATTTGCTGCCGGTAATAGATATAAACGCTTAATTAATTCTTGATGACAAAACAGAAATTGCAGCAGTTGATAAATAAGGCTCCCAGTCACTGTCCAGGCGTGCATAACATTCGTGACCAATGTAACCTCAGAGAATGACGCGTAGTTCTTTGAGAAGTGTGAGAAAGTAATGCAAAACATTATCGGAACATAATTTGATTATGAATTTCAGTAAATGACTCTGTGGTTTGTTTGAAGAGCCTGGTGTTTGTGAATTCCGTGTGTCGTTCATCATGTTTCCACAGGGCCACTTTTCAATATAAGTGGCGCGTGTCAGATGGTAAGGGTTTTATAGATCTACAGTTTTATGGTAGCCTACAGCCTTTCGCACCAGTTCAAAGAGTTTGTAACGTGGCTATTTGCCGATGTGAAAGTTGAACCAGCGCCCTCTAACGCTCACATGCATTCAAATGCCTAAGAATGCAACTAAACGTGAATCATAAGACAATACTAACCTGGTTCCCGGGCCTCACAAGCTGACGTCACGGATTGCTTGTGAAGGCCCAGGTACAGCCTCGCTGGTTCCCTGCGTGCCGCTAGGTGGGGCGGTAGCCGCGCCAGCACGCAGGTATCACTTAAATTTCCTCTGTAAATTTTTTTACACCGGCGTTTCTGATTGGCTAGTCGATTCGTCAACAGGCAGCGCTTTGCGCAAACAAACTGGCATGGCTGATGGACTGAAGTGTAAATGTGGTCTGTTGTACAGACAAATCGGTGCTTAAAATTTATGTTCAGGAAATGTGAAGCCTAGAAATTGTGACTGAGCCTTTTCGGAATGCATCTTTCTACTGTCGATGACTTTTGTTTACGATAATGTCCTTATACACTATGAATAACACACCGGTTAAATCGGCCACATAATGTGTGTTTATTGTGCATGTATGTGTTTCAAGCACGCGGCTATTAAACATCACTGCAGAAACGAAATAGTTGCTGCGACGCCACTTGCATGACAAGGCTAAAAATCGTTCACAGTCCGCCATTTTTTCAAGGTGTTGTAAAGCTAACCAATGACTGCCAAGATTACATCGACCAATGCTAAAGCGCGTGCCACTAGGTGATACCTGCGTGCTGGCTGGGCTAAGCACGCAGGGAACCAGCGAGAGGTACAGCGCACTAGAACGATGGTTTTCATTGGCTGTCAGCTGGCAATTTTTAACCAGGAAGTTTGCTCTGCGCATGCTGACATCCGGTATTACGTTATCAGGTCGCTAGGTGTCCCTAGAGTAAAGTTATTTTGCGACTGGATCGCGCTTGCGGTCGGGGGGAACTCTGGTGAGGTAGCTGTTTATATATTGTGATATTACCAAATAACTGAAGCAAAATCATGTAATTATCGATTACTTATTAGGAAAATAAACCTGAATTAACAATGGCTTCACTCTTTTCACTTGGCATTTTTCAGTTTCATTTTTGAACGGTTTTTATGAATTGAAAACATGCCGAAATCCTGGATCCTCCCATGCTAGTAAGATCTTACAGCAGGGGATGATCCAGGATTTTGAGTTAGGGGGAGGGGGGTGGGGCAAGGGCAGAGTATTTTGCCCGTCAGACATTTGCACCCACAAACTGCAAAATGGAATCTGGAAGAATTGGGCAGGGCCATGGCCCCCTTGCCACCCCCCCCCCTTTCCCCCTATCCGACTTTGTACAGTGTTACAGTAGGCACTGCTGGCACCCAATTTCCACCACTTCGCAGCCTACACAGTCTTCAACTCCTAGAACAACACAATTTTCGACCCTCCAGGTAGCCAAAATTCTCAAGCTACACCCCTCACCTCGTTGACATGCTAATTTTTTCTTCCCCATTTCCCTTTTTTAGTTGGGACCCCACACAACTTGAGGGTCCTAAGCCATTCAGATCACCTTGGGTATATTCGGGGCCTCAAACTTCGCATTGGAGGTGAATTTAACCTGCGTGATTATCGAACTTAGTGGAGAATGATTGGCCATAAAGTTCGAGCATGCACTGAAAACATTAACTTCCAAGGGCATCCAGAACACCTCGGGTGTTTTCGTAACCTCAAATTTCACCGAATAGATGAACGCTCTCTGCATGTGTGCAGACTTCAGTTTGCCTATTATTGTCAAGATAGAAAATAACGTGACTTGCCATATTTTGGATAACATTCATCTCCGACGAGAGGATATTTGAGGCTACGAAAATAACTGAAGTGTTTCTATGAAAAATTTGTACATGTAAATAGGAAAATAGCCGAGGTGCTCCAGATGTTCCGAGGGTAAATTTGAGCTATGAAAATACCTGAGAGGTGTTCCAAATGGGCCCTAACCTTTAGTTTTGTGCATATCTGGTACTAGAAGAATCTCCACCCATTTAGACAGTGGCTAAAAAAACATTATGTTTGTGGTCCGAGATTTGGACTTCAATAAAATTGTAGCCTAATGTTTCAAATGCACAATCTTTTTATAAGAGCTAATGCTAACAACTGAATCCTTTCATAGTAATTCTTGGACAGCTGTCTTTTTCACCCATTCAGCTTGAAGAAGTCGGCACAGAGATTCCTGTTGTCAAAAATGAGTATGGTATCCAAGGTTTTAAAAATACAGGTATCGTATTAAAACCCCATTTGCTAGGAAAAAGGTAACATTTGCAGTGTTTTTAACTTCCAGAGTGAAACCCGTTGTATTCATGGGAAAAAGGTTGCTTTGGTAGGGATTTTTTCAAGCACCATTTTGAAGAGAAATTGTTTGAGAAAAATCACCCAGTTGAGTGTCGTTTCTTGTATAAACTTGTGGGAGTACCCCCTTGGAATGGTTTTAGGAGGGTACTCTGAAAGCCCAAGGATGGTGGAATGAACCCTACACCTATACCTAACAATGTGTGTTGAACATCTTGGAAAGTACAAGCACAATTGTTATTTCAGAATGCGCTTATCAGATAGTGTCTTCTAGCTTCTAGCTATAAATGCGTCTTATGTGAAAAAGAATAAATTTTGATCTGAACAACTCACCACTATATACAGGAATTGGAATGACTATAAGAAGAAAATTTTTCAGGTGATCTGTCATTTCACAAATAGGCTTGTGTGATAGAAATATATTTGTGTTGTAAAATTAAACTGAAATAAATGTTTTTGCATGAATCAAGTTAGCCAAAAATGATGATAAAAAAGAAGCTGGAAATCGAATAAGAGGAAATATAAACAAAAAAGGAAAATTCCAAGCCCTGTATAAATCCCTGTCTCAACTTGTTCCTTAGTGGACTTGGAAGAATTCAAACTTTATTATAATTGCTCAAAGCCATGGTTATTGCACCAGGTCTTCAGCAATAACAAACTATCAGTTCAACCGAAAGCCAATATACCACATGTGATCTCAGTAAGGAACAGTAGGAGATCAAGAGTCTAATCACGAGCGCACACATGAAGAGTGACATCAGACACTAGTATCCAAATCCAATGCCAATCTTGTGAGTGCTTGTGATTTTTGCTACTAATTTGGCCAAAAACAACATTGTTTGTACCAGACCAATCTTATATTGTTCCATGACGATTTTAAAAAGAGGTTGGGCTAATAGCAGCTAGAAAAATGGTACAATTTGTGGCTAAGGAACTTCAATAGGGTTCATTTTTTGAACACAGTTTAGTACTGATGTTTTATTATTCTCCACATAGCATTTAAATGCTTTTTGGGTTGAACAGATTCCACCCCAGTCTTGTATGGATTGATTTAAAACCCTGAAAAGGGATTATGTGATCATGTTTTGGGAATACACCTCCAGAGTGAAACTTTCAATCCAAATCGAACTTGAAATTGTTTTTGTCACTTCTAGTCTGGACACTTTCTTGGGAGATCAAGATAGTACTTAATGACCACTAGATTCGAGCTAAAATTTGAGTAAAAAGTCAAGATTTCTAGCAAAACCTTTTACTCGATCTCTTGACTCTAATGCTGGGATCATCAATTGCCATCAATAAGCACATGATGTCAAGTGTTGTATAGTTTGCAACAATCATCTATTAATTTCAGTCTAATTGCAAAACAAGATCTCAGAACCTGATTCTTAAACATTCTGAAACTACTAAGTTTCGCTGTAATCAAAGCATCCATGAGTTAGACATTGTATGCAAGCGAACTTTAAAAACCTGGTTCGTTAAAATGACTACTAGTTGCAAAAACATCTCACATTTCAAAATTGGGAACTCAGGGTACTTCAAAGATTTTAAGTTCTGTCACTAAACCAAAAATGACGGTTTCTTGTGCGTTACTTGGGTTGGATTGTTATCCAGGCAATAGTCACTCACTGGCAATCCAAATTTTGAGAACAAGTTTTAACGCCTGCTATTCAGTGAAAAACAGGTTCCTGTTATACAGTAGAAAACACTGGTTCTCAAAGTGAGGGTGCCCTGTATGTTACTATTACCATTATGTTTTGCTCAGTGTTTTGAGCAACATGCTAGTGTTTCATTCTTGTGGTTATGATCTACATAATACAGCAGTGATTTTAGTCAACATTTCGGTCTTTTCGAACAGTTTTTCAAAATTACAAACTTGACTCTTACTGAGGGGGCCTCCTCGTGGCAAGAGTTGGGCAGTGTGAAATGCTTCAGAACATTCGCACTGGCAAACACCCTCACATTGACATCATTAATGTGTTCCTAGAAATAGTATACTCATAAGCTACAAAACACACAACATGCCAAGAAATTTATCTAACCATCGGGAACTTTATTTTGCTGATGTATTGATTACAAATATATGGTTTAGTTTAGCGATAGACTGAAGTACTATGACTGGGCATTAACAGTCGTGGGCACACAACAGGGCTATCCCCTCCTCATTGCAAACCCTTCCCCTGATAGAAACTCATTCCAGTTTTGTTCTTGCCTAGCTTCCCTGTCCCTGTCCCCTTTTCATGCAGTGCCTCCAAGTACTAAACTGTGTTGAAAAAATGAACCCTTTTGACATTCCTTATCCACAAATTGTACCATTTTTCAAGCTGCTATTTACCCAAACTCTTTCAGAACCGTCATGTAAGAACATAAGATTTGTCTGGTACAAACAATGTTGTTTTTGGCCAAATTAGTAGCAAAAATCACAAGCACTCACATGAAGATTGACATTGGATTTGGATACTAGTGTCTGATGTCAATCTTCATGTGTGTGCTCGTGATTAGACTCTTGATCTTATACTGTTCCTTACTGAGATTACATATGGTATATTGGCTTCGGCTGGAGGGATAGTTTGTTATTGCTTAAGACCTAGTGCAATAACCATGGCTTTGAGCAATAACAAAGTTTGAATTCTTCCAAGTCCACTAAGGAACAAGTTGAGACAGGAATATATACAAGGCTTGGAATTTTCCTTGTTTGTTTTTATTTCCTTTTATTTGATTTCCAGCTTCTTTTTTATCATCATTTTTTGGCTTGACTCATGCAAAAACATTTATTTCAGTTTAATTTTACAACACAAAAATATTTTTATCACACAAGCCTATTTATGAAATGATAAATGACCTGGAAAATTTTCTTCTTATAGTCATTTCAATTCCTGTATATAGTGGTAAGTTGTTCAGATCAAAATTTATTGTTTTTCACATAAGACACATTTATGGCAACTTAAAGGGATTTAAATCGAAGGAAATCTGGAAGCTACAAGACACCATCTGAAAAGCACATTCTGAAATCAACAACTGTGCTTGTACTTTCCAAGATCTCTAACACACATTGTTAGGTATAGGGATAGTGTTCATTCCACCATCCTTGGGCTTTCAGAGTACCCTCTTAAAACCATTCCAAGGGGGTACTCCCACAGGTTTATACAACACACGACATTAAACTGGGTGATTTTTCTCAAACAATTTCTCTTCAAAATGGTGCTTGAAAAAATCCCTACCAAATCAAACTTTTTTCCCATGAATACAACGGGTTTCACTCTGAAAGTTAAAAACACTGCAAATGGTACCCTTTTCCTACTGCAAAACGGGTTTTAATTCGATACCTGTATTTTTAAAACCATGGACACCAGACTCATTTTTGACAACAGGAATCTCTGAGCCGACTTCTTCAAGCTTAATGGGTGAAAAAGACAGCTGTCCAAGAATTATTACGAAAGGATTCAGTTGTTAGCATTAGCTCTTATAAAAAGATTGCGCATTTGAAAAATTAGGCTACAATTTTATTGAAGTCTAAACCTCGGACCACAAACAATGATTTTTAGCCACTGTCTAAGTGGGTGGAGATTCTTCTAGTACTCGATTATGCACACAACTAAAGGTTAGGGCCCATTTGGAACACCCCTCGGGTATTTTCGTAGCTACAAATTTACCTTTGGAACACCTGGAGCACCTTGGCTATTTTCCTATTTACATTTACAAATTTTTCTTAGAAACACTTCAGGTATTTTCGTAGCCTCAAATCTCCTCTCGGAGATGAACGTTATCCAAAATATGGCAAGTCACGTGATTTTCAATTTTGACAATAATAGGCAAACTGAAGTCCGCACACATGCAGACAGCATTCACTTATTACTTCAACAGGTGAAATTTGAGGTTACAAAAACACCCGAGGTGTTCTGGATGCCCTTGGAAGTTAATGTTTTCAGTGCATGCTCGAACTTTATGGCCAATCATTCTCCACTAAGTTTGATAATCACGCAGGTTAAATTCACCTCCAATGAGAAATTTGAGGCCCCGAATATACCCAAGGTGATCTGAATGGCTTAGGACCCTCAAGTTGTGTGGGCGGGGTCCCACCTCAAAAGGGGAAATGGGGAAGAAAAAAATTAGTATGTCAACGAGGTGAGGGGTGTGAGCTTGAGAAACGTGGCTACCTGGAGGGTTGAAAATTGTGGTGTTCTAGGGGATGAATACTGTGTAGGCTGCGAAGTGGTGGAAATT
>NMRA01000219.1:184567-294792 GCA_002633005.1 Phoronis australis | reverse complement strand
AAAAATGCAAGTACCACAGACCCGTGCTCACCACCTGGCGGATAGAGCGCGCGTGCTTTACCACTACACCACCAAAATTTAATTCCTAAGCTGTTAATAAGAGACCAACTTGTTTATAGTCCACAGCGTTTGCGCGCGAAACGTACTTCTTTTTGTAATGCTTATTACACGTTTTATATTTTGTGCAATCGGTTCTCAACAAATTTGTTGTATTTAAAATAGTCTTCAAATGCTCACAAGACCAAATTCGTTTTTCGTGTTGGCAATAATGACGGGATTGCTTTGGAAATCGTCTTAAGTTAAGGTTTGACAAAGAGAGGATTATGATTTTCTGAGTGATTCACTAAGACTTCGATTGAAATTCACATCTTACCAGCAGCTTCTGTTTTTTCATCGTCACTCAGATTCCATTTTCTTTAAAAAATGAAGTAAACTTTCTTCACTGCACAGTGGATCAGACGACGGAAACGGAGTCGTAGTGTGAAGCGCCACTGCCGGTCGCCTGGGATATCGCGGGAGAGCCTATACTTAGCCATAGTTCCGTTACGAATGCGCCGTGTTCCAAATTTGACACTTGAAATTGTATCTGAGCCCCCCCCCAACACTAAAACTGCACACATTTAAATCTTGTTTCATCCGTATAATTTTAATTATCGGGGTTAATTAATAAACTCAACATTTCCCTACGCTCTTGCTGTTTTGTTTTTTTTGCGGCAGCCACGGGGGTGGGGGGATTTTGAATTACTCTCATATCATAAGCAAATAATCGAACTGTCATGATCCGCAAATCGGTAATCGAATCGTGACCAAAGAATTCCGATTCAATTATAGGTTCAAAACGGTTGCAGCCCTAGACAACAATAGGCCTACTGCTCGAAATTGAACTTACACAAAAACGGCATTTTGGCAACAGGTAAACATTGCTCAAATGAGTTATTATAGAAACAATTGAAAACAGTAACAATACACACGCACACACATATTCAGGTACCCAATTATTAGTAACTTTTGAAAGGTTTGTAAATACACCTGTTTTTTGGGCCTAAACTTTTCATTTAGGTCTATAACTGCAGAGCAAACACTGACAAACTAAATTTACTTCTTTCCATAAATTAATGTAACACGAATTCAACACCCAAAAATGTCTTTTTGAAAAAAAATCGAGGCATGCAGTTTAATAGGTTGTCGAAAGTAACTATACAACTGGAGTTGAATAGATATCAGAAGCCAAACTATTCCTAGCATCCAGCCAGGGCCACAGATCGGTGCTTATAAAAAAATACCAGTGTAATTGTTGGGTTTGATGACTAATTTCACTGAGAAATCGCTGATTGTACTTAACCTACTTCAAGGGTCTCGCTTGATGAGCAATAATGACAAAACGAAAACGAAAACGAAGCGATAAAATTAGGCTTGATTTGATATGTACAACACTCGTTCAAAACTCGGTTGCAAACTCTCGCGACCAGTCCTAGGGTCGTAAGGTCGGAGGTTTCGGTCGATACGAGGATGAAAAATATCCCACGAGACGTTATTCCGCGTATAGACCAATTCCTTCGATCTCGGTCGATGCGCGGAATAATCAAGGGGGGAGAATCAACAATTGGTCGGACTTCAAAACCACTTGGCAGGACTTCAAATCCAGCTGGTTGGATTACAAAACCCAGTGGCCGGTGTCCTAACTTGGTGGTGGAACCTCAAACCAGGTTGGCCGGTACCTCAAAACCAGATGGCCGCACCCAAAAATGGCTAGTCGGACCTAAAACGGGTTAGCTGGTGCTTAAAACACAATTGCCGAACAAATCGCCGATTTCGAACAAAACAAATTAAACCAACGGTTACGAAAAATAAACACTAGCAGCCAATTTCATGAAGGTGCTTTAACAAACCAGGTTTAAGACTTAAACCTGGTCCTCCTAAACCTGGTCTAAATTTAGACCTAACCTGCATTTCATCAACGTGGTTTAAAAGTCTGAAAGCCTGGTTTTGTTAGACCAAGGAGCCGGTATAGTAAAACCAGCCTGCCGTTCAGTAACGCTTGGATCTCGCTAAAAAGCAAGACTTCGTGAGATTACGTGAGATATTGCCGTGTATTTTAAATGAGGACACGTGACTTTGGCTAGATTTTAGCTAGGTCCTAGCCGCGTAGGTCCTAGCGTTACTGAACACACGCCAGGTTTAAAGTATCCAAGCCACACTACTGTGTCGGTCTGGATTAACCCAACAAAGAAACAATTGAAGTGCTTCAATGAAACTTTGATCATGTGGTTATACAATGGAATCAGTAGAACCAGTGCAGACATTTGCGAAAAATGTCTAAAAGCTTTTCTCATGAGAAAAATGTGCTCAACCCACGTGCGCACATTAAAGTACGTGCTCACAATTAGCCGCAACATGATAAATGCCCAAATGTGTCATTTTAGTGTTCATTTTTGAGGCCAAAGGGCGGGAAAGACCCCTTTCCGGCAACATTAAATTGGGGACCAGTGGGGGCGAAACTCTGTCAGAAGAATCAGAAGATGCTGTCTTCAGTCAAACCCGTAGTGCTTATGACGATGATGCCCTGCTCGACCATTCGTATTCTGAAGAATCTGAAGGACACTCTTCAGCACGTACTGGGATACGCATAGGCGGATCCAAGGGGTCAAGGGGTCCGGACCCCCTTTTCCCCTTGATTTTAGCGATATCAAATCTATAACTTTCAAATTGTTGACTTGGTCCCCCCTTTTAAAAAATCCTTGACCGACCCCCCCCTTAAAAATCGTGGATCCGCTCCTGCTACGTTTGATCTTGTGTCGTGGTAAAACTGAATATTGCAAATAGTCCATTTTCGCTCTAAAACTGCGTCGTAAATGCCCACCGCGGCATCATTCAGTTGCAACCATATCATGCAACTCTGACATATTTAACGATACTAAACCTTGGTCTGACCAAGTCTAAAGTTAAACCTGGTTTACGATAATATACAGGTCTAGGGAATATAGACCTCGTTGATGAAATGAAAATTGACTTAGACCAGGTCTAAATTGAAATTAAACCAGATTTACTAGACCATTGGTCTAAAAGTTAAATCATCTTTACGAAATGCAGATTATCTTTAAACCTGGTTTAAGCCCAATTAAAACCAGGTTTAACTTTAAGCCACCTTTATGAAATCAGTTGTAGATGCCACTTGAATCCTTCGAGATACTTAAAGCAAGTCTCTGAGGAAGTCTGGGCGTCGTAGTTGATCACCGTTATAGCTCCGGCCATCGAGTTTTGAATCCAACCAACTAGCTTTTGTTTGAGTCCAACCCACTAGCTTTTTGGGTGAGGCCATCGCGTTTTGAAGCCAGGCAACACGTTTGATCAGCGGCCACAGCTCTACAAATAATTATTTCACAGAAGGTACCAGATTGGTACCTTAATTACGAGATATAAAACACACATTTACCCAATACCCAATGTGTAGTTGGGTAAAGGATACCAATTGGCACAAGTTAGTATAGTACCAAATGGGTATTCGCTGATTGCGTACCAAGTGGGTCGAGCAAAACGGCAAATACAACAATAAATACAAAATGTATACAAACGGTCAAATGGGCAAATATCTTATAAAGTACCAAGTGGGTACAAAACAGCCAACTGGGCTATAACAAACCTGAAAAAGCAGGTTCCGGACAAGCTGAGTGAGCAGATCAGCCGGAGTGATAAAAAGAGATATTGTAAGGAACATGGTGTTGTGGCTCAGTTTGTGCCAGACGGGCAGGGTTGTTCATGGATGAACAATCCTGTCCATCACCACAACCCGCGTGGAAAGCCGTGACCCTGGTACGCAAGGGACGAATAGGAGTGGCAGGGGATGTGGGAAAAAGTAGTCGGGCTTTTGAACAATACAACATAATATAATATAATATAATATAACATGATGATACACCCAAACAAAGCTACCATCTAAAAGGCTCTTATCTAAGCATAACTGACAGAGGTATTGACCATACAACCGAGGTCTGCCAGTAGTGGGAATTGCTCTAAGACACCCTTAATGGCATTGAGAAAAATATCGTTTCCTAGCGGAGACAAGCGGACTCCATCAGGATGGAACAACAACCTGATATCCGTCGTAAGGTAAGGGTGTCTGATATAGCACCCAGAATGAATGAGAGCAGCTTTAGCCGCCATGGAGTTGATTCTGGCCCTGGGTGTGTTCATGACTTCCATGATATCTCTTTTCCATGGTAACCGTGGTAGTATTGTGGGCCAAACAATTGTGCTGCGTGGACATGTGTTGTGAATTCTGGAAATAGACTTATCTGCCTTGAGGGTGGTGCGTAGCTCATGTACGTAATTTGGTTTGACCAATGTCATTGCCAGCACAGTGCAGGATGATGCACGACGGCTGGTCTTCGAGGCGGCTTGTTCCACAGTTTGGGGATGAGCTGGGTCCAATGGGGTCCGCCGAAGCCTTGCCAAAAGATGCTCTGTATCCCCACTGACTGTAAACCCAAGTTCGTGCTCCCTGGGCTTGTCCTGGAATGAACGAACGCCCGTTTGATGATCGACGACCCCACAATCCATACGGTATAAGGCCCTTTTAAACTGTCTTTTAGAACCATTCCTAATTGTGAAACCATAGTTTTTCGAAATTAATATGAACATACGTTCTATCATATGCGTGTGAGTGTGTAGACCATCATTCATTTATCATTTGACCTCAATTCTATCGAAAAAAACTAGGCTTTGTCAACTAGTAAATACACAAAACGTGCCGAGAGTGGCGTACATGAAGTAATATCCCACGAGACATTATTCCGCGTATCGGGTCGATACGCGGAATAAGGTCGAGTGGGATATTACTTCTTGTACGCCAATCGAGTTACGTTTTGTATTTATCCAATGCGCTTCGAATTCCTAAGTTTCTTACATTTTTTGGCAGATTTTAAAAAATACTTCACCCAGACTGTTCACATGGCGGATCACATCCTATATTTATCCCATAGGCGTTGAATCTGTCGAGGGAAATACAGCCATGTAATAAAGTTTTCGGTATTCATCTCCCGCACTACTTCAAAAGTGACCTCTGACATGGAAGTTGAAAAGGTAGGTCATATGTCGACTCGACGTCTTCAGCCGGTTCGATACTCAAACTTTCCGAATATAGTTTACAGTAATACAATTGCAGCAGTGTAACTAGGACTCGCCATGCAACCAGGTCCTAAACGTAAAATCTGGCGCAAAACTGTTAATTATAAGACACTTATGTCTCAGTTTTCAATTGCTGAATACTATATCGTCTGCAACCCAGGCGCTGATTCCTAGGAAACTAAAATATCAAATGTTGTTTTTTAACTAGTTCCAGGAGATATTATAAGTTCACTGCACAGTTGCCATTGTTTTCATCTTACCTCTTTTCAAGAAATATATCGTTACGTTAAGATTTGCTTGACTGAGCAGGGCATTTGATGCCTTACGAATCAATTTGTAACTAGAATGTTTTTTTCACTGCCCTTTACTAGTAATTACTCATTTTGACGATTAATTTTACCAGAATTCCAAAATTCTCAAAAGTAATAACAAATATTTCAAAAAAACGGACATATTCCCACTTATATTGAAAGCATTTACAATAAAAGTACCTTTGTATTAAATTCTGGTGTTTTGTTTGTATTTCCTGTATAGGTTTGGACAGAAAATAGCAATTACTTTTGCATACAAGTTATGCTTTCACCCCCCACTTNGGGCCCGGTCTCCAATCTTTGTACTCGAAACGAACTCGAAACTATTTTTGGCAATTTCTCTGCTCCTTTTGTGCGACCTTAAGATAATTGGTTATCAGACTGTGCTCGAATACATTATAGTTTATGCATAGGAGTTTCTAGTTCAAGTTTGCCCTTGAAGACCCTTATATTCGTGATACAAACTCGAGTAAAAACTCGAAATTTCGAGTTCAAACTCAAACTTATTGCTTTAATATTGGGTTTACAAACTGTGAACTAGGGGCAATAAATTATCTACGTAAGTTATTGTGTACTCGAGCATAGAATAATAGATACTTATCTTGAGTTCGCCCAAATGTGGAGTAGAAAATTCCAAACCTAATTTCGAGTTCCATTTCGAGTAAAAAGATTGGAGACCGGGCCCTGATATCCGTCGTAAGATCAGGGTGTCTGATATAGCACCCAGAATGAATGAGAGCAGCTTTAGCCGCCATGGAGTTGATTCTGGCCCTGGGTGTGTTCATGACTTCCTTGATATCTCTTTTCCATGGTAACCGTGGTAGTATTGTGGGCCAAACAATTGTGCTGCGTGGACATTTGTTGTGAATTCTGCCGGGAAATAGACCTATCTGCCTTGAGGGTGGTGCGTAGCTCATGTACGTAATTTGGTTTGACCAATGTCATTGCCAGCGCAGTGCAGGATGATGCACGACGGCTGGTCTTCGAGGCGGCTTATTGTCCACAGTTTGGGGATGAGCTGGGTCCAATGGGGTCCGCCGAAGCCTTGCCAAAAGATGCTCTGTATCCCCACTGACTGTAAACCCAAGTTCGTGCCCCCTGGGCCTGTCCTGGAATGAACAAACGCCCGTTTGATGATCGACGATCCCACAATCCATACGATATAAGGCCCTGAAAGACTTAAACTGTCTTTTAGAACCATTCCTAATTGTGAAACCATAGTTTTTCGGAATTAATATGAACATACGTTCTATCATATGCGTGTGAGTGTGTAGACCATCATTCATTTATCATTTGACCTCAATTCTATCAAAAAACTAGGCTTTGTCAACTAGTAAATACACAAAACGTGCCGAGAGTGGCGTACATGACGTAATATCCCACGAGACATTATTCCGCGGAATAAGGTCGAGTGGGTTATTACTTCTTGTACGTCAATCGAGGTACGTTTTGTATTTATCCCATGCGCTTCGAATTCCTAAGTTTCTTACATTTTTTTCGGCAGATTTTGAAAATACTTCACCCAGACTGTTCACATGGCGGATCACATCCTATATTTATCCCATACGCGTTGAATCTGTCGAGGGAAATACGGCCATGTAATAAAGTTTTCCGTATTCACCTCCTGCACTACTTCAAAAGTGACCTCTGACATGGAAGTTGAAGTTGAAAAGGTAGGTCATATGTCGACTCGACGTCTTCAGCCGGTTCGATACTCAAACTTTCCGAATAAAGTTTACAGTTATACAATTGCAGCAGTGTAACTAGCACTCGCCATGCAACCAGGTGCTAAACGTAAAATCTGGCACAAAACTGTTAATTATAAGACACTTATGTCTCAGTTCTCAATTGCTGAATGCTATATCGTCTGCAACTCAGGCGCTGATTCCTAGGAAACTAAAATATCAAATGTTGTTTTTAACTAGTTCCAGGAGATGTTATGAGTTCACTGCACAGTTGCCATTGTTTTCATCTTTGTTACCTCTTTTCAAGAAATAAATCGTTACTTTTAAAACTGTTTCCTTTAGAAGAGAAAACTTACAAGTATTTGAAAAATCTGCCGAAAAATGTAAGAAACTTAGGAATTCGAAGCGCATGGGATAAATACAAAACGTACCTCGATTGGCGTACTTCGGTCTCCGTCGATACGCGGAATAATGTCTCGTGGGATATTACTTTATGTACGCCACTCTCTGCACCTTTTTTCTATGTATGTACTTTCGCGTTAGGTTGCAAGTTTTCTCTTGTAACTTCAACTTCCATGTCAGAGGTCACTGTTGAAGTAGTGCGGGAAGTGAATACGGAAAACTTTATTGCATGGCCGTATTTCCCTCGACAGATTCAACGCGTATGGGATTAACGTAAATATTTTCTGAAAGAAGAAATGTCAGGCAGTATAAAATTATGTTTTATATTTATGTACCGATACTATTATTACGTTATCACCTTTTTAAGTAAAAACTTCGTTTTTAAGAAAGTAGGTTGGCTTGGTTAATATTATCTGCAGAAAACCTGATGAGTTACTGTACATTAAAGAGTCATTGGCCATTCAGAACCAGCATGCCACTGATTCTCTGAAAATGCGGAGCTCAAGTGGCCCTGCAACTATGGTGATGACCAGCAACTGACTATATTCTATGTATCTCTCACTTCACTCTATGGATGTTACCCGAGCTGTATGTTGGCACTTGTTGTCCTAAATTATTGTAAATGTGATCCTGATGATGTCTAATGAAAAGACGAAACGTTTAATTGAACATGAACTTTTTTATTTGTGCGGCGATCGTCCAGTTTTTAATTTTACTGTGGCCAAAAACTGATTTAATTAAGTTAAGGGAACGTTCATGTATTGAAGGGGCATACTATGAAAGAGTGCGGTTCCGGATTCCCTTCTAGAAAATGGTGTATCAGAGTTGCTAGTGGCTGTGAAGTGGGGGTCTATGACCTCGGGCGATAATTCTCCAAAATCTGCTCAGGCTCCGTCTAGATTACGGGGGATAACGACTTCGCCATGTAATAATCTATACTTCACACGGAGGCTGTAAAATGAATCATATTGACTGCTTTTAACCGTTCTGGTTCCACAGGCCTGTTTCAACCAATGTTGTCTTGGAAAGAATCGCTGTTACATTACTCATGGAGTGATCACAACTGTACATGTTAGCGGTTTTCTTTACTGCATGTGTTCAAAGAGAATTGCAAATTTGTTGTCTGGAGTGTTTGGTTACTTTGCCCAAATTAGGAATATTCAGAAGAATGAAGCCTTTCAACACCAGCAGTAGTACCTTACAGTATAACTGTGATAAGACAACAGGATTTTATTATCGCGGAATAAAAAGGTATTATTTACATTCAAGATTTGCTTGACTGAGCAGGGCATTTGATGCCTTACGAATCATTTTGTAACTAGAGTGTTTTTTCGCGGCCCTTTACTAGTAATTGCTCATTTTTCATTTTGACAATTAATTTTATAAGAATTCCAAAATTCTCAAAAGTAATAACAAATATTTCAACAAACGGACATATTCCCACTTATATTGAAAGCATTTACAATAAAAATACTTTTGGATTAAATCTGGTGTTTTGTTTGTATTTCCTGTATAGGTTTGGACAGAAAATAGCAATTACTTTCGCATACAAGTTATGCTTTCACCACTCACTTTTTTCAGTGCCTGCGCCGCCCATGATTTGACCACGTTGAGTCTCTTCACATTCCCACGGGACATCGGAGAAGCGCAGATATGGTACATGTTT
Organism: Phoronis australis; assembly: GCA_002633005.1. Classification (NCBI taxonomy): domain Eukaryota; kingdom Metazoa; phylum Phoronida; family Phoronidae; genus Phoronis; species Phoronis australis. The sequence continues at coordinate 285,604 of NMRA01000219.1, read as the reverse complement.
GCACAAGAAACTCACGTGTTGGTGGACAAGACACGTTGGCAAGGAGTACGTTCATACATAGACTATCTATGGTTCATACGCCACACACCAGTCTGTGGAGCTAAGAAACTTTCAATCAAAGTCGCTTTCCTTATATTTTCTCCTTTCTAGCATATTGAATTCACGATTGTGATAAGCAGTGCTCAAAAGGAAGGTTTAATGGAGCTGAATGCAGTCACATTTATAACAAGCAAAGTGGTAGTTTTAAGCACTTGAAGTTTACCACATGGGTTTCTTTAGCAAATAAAATCCAAGCCTTAGCAGGAACGCATATATTTAGAGATTTTTGGATACAAAGAAATTAGCTTAACTGACCTCACTGTGTGCATAAAGTAAAGGAATTCCATGAAGACTTGATAACAAAAATGATTGATAAGAATGCAATACTTCTGAAGATATTATTTACAGTAAAAAATCTTCAATTTGGGTCACAATATGGGGACAGAAATTTTGTTTTTCGAATCTTTCCAACAAAAATAGCTTTTCAGAAAAATTTACTTTAGCTTTTAGCATGGTTTGTATGACTGACTATTACCAAACAACATTTGGTAAAAATTTGAGCATTTGCAACAAGGAGTAAGCCTCTAAAAATAGAAATATGGCAATTTTAACAATTATTTTTGTCCCAAATTGAAGAATTTTTACCGCAAATCAAACTTCAAAACATAATCTTATGAACACCAGTTTCCAAGAATTCCTCAGGTTACTTGTCAACCATTGCAAAACTGTTTTAGTATGCAAAAATCACACAAGTACATGTTAAAGTGATAGTTATATATTTGTCATGGGTACACTTGACATCCCTCTAGATACAGCATGTGCCAAATACACCAGTTTATGGAGAGGACACCAGCTTCACCTGTGCAGGAATCTTCATCGACTATGTTTAGACTTTTAGATTTTCGATGCTTCTGGCAACATTAATTTTTCAGCAGTTTGCGACTAGATTAACAAAAAAACTTACACTTATCCTTGGTAGCAAAAAATCAAAAATATGTTCAAAACAGTTTTCAAAAACATTGAAAATCTGACGCCTTCAAAACAGCTGATAAAGCTTGTACACAAAGGAGAAATCAGATGAAATCTTTTCAAACAATTAGCATATTTGGTGCATAAATAATGTTACTGGTGACATGTTTAAAGTAGCAATGAGAATAAAGATATCGGTACACAATGTACGGACGTTACATTTTTAAAAATATCCATGACTGTTTACAGTTCCCTTAAAATGCTATTTTTAACTGTAATGCATTCCTGCTTTTGACACCTGTAGGGACACTGTGAGTTTAGTACTAAATAAATGGGTACTATATTCAGGAATTTGGGCCATGTGCCTACATATGAAAATATATCTGCGATTGAGCCGCAGACCCATATGCCAAATTCTTGAGTAAAACCCAGGTGTAAGTTTCAACATACGAACAAAACTCGACTTATCTGTTACCAAAACAGTACACAAGTTTCAATAAAACATTAACCACTTCTAGTCATCACTTAAAACCACAAAGAATTAAAAGACAAAAACGGCCAGTTTGTGAAAACAGCTCATATAGAGGATAGCACTTGCATATTGATGACAACTGCAATATGTATCACCATGTATGGCTGCAGAGTTCATCTTGTATGAAAATCTCAAGCATTTGCTACAGATGAAACACACACACACGTCACTAATACACTTAGGAACTCACCACTCTTCCAACAACACAGCGTGGACCACATTTTCTCATTATACATTATATATGTATAGAGATTGGTGATTATTTCACAAAACACCCATTCTTAAGCAAATCTTTCAAGGTGTAGCATTCAGACAATGTCTTGTAGACAAACTACACTCGCAAAAATATGAGACCCTTTAGTGAACCTTACAGCAGTACCAAACATATGCATAATGTTGTGTTGAGTTCAAAATGAACAGATTATGCAAAAATAACATGCATAAAAATGAACAAAGATAAATGAGTGAACTGTTGGTAATCAGAAACAAATCTAATAAATACTAAATTATTAGTAAAATACTAAAACATAAATGTTTGCCACAGAACACATACAGCGTAACCATAACAAAAGCTAATATCATAAACAATATCTATAAACGAAAATTTCGTTCTCAGTCATGCTTTTGTTTCAAAATGAAAGAATCTCATAAGATCTAATCTCAAATATCATCACAAGGAACAAACATCAAGTAAACAACATGTAAAAAAAAGACTGGAATTACCCTGAGTGACATCAAATTTGCACAATGATAACGTTGACCAAGCCTTTGCTAAAGACAGTGATGACAAGACAATTCAGGAGCTTGTAAAAATTTTCAAGTCTCTGTTAAACTGGCACAGGTCAAGTAGCTTGATTATCCTAGTACAAGATATTTGTGAAATTATTAACAAGCCATTATCAGGTTGATGTGAAGATCTCAGATTAGCTGAAATATCACCTGACTTGCAGTAATTATTCACCTTTGACACACAATACGGTGGGCAAGTGAAATTTTATTAAGATTAATTTCTCAAGAAAGATTAAGCAAATTTTTGCCAGTTATTAACTTATCTGCATTTTGAACAGTTTTCATCATTTGAAAAAACATAATCATAGACCTTTAAAAATAGAAATTCTGAGTTTTGAGCAAAATATGTGAACAATTATCTCTCCATTTTACCCCTTCATTTCCATTTTACCTCCTCCCTCCATTTTTCATCCTTCCTCTCCATTTTACCCCCTACCTCTCCCTTTTACCACTCCATTTTTCAAACTCTCTTTCCATTTTGATCCTCGTTCTCCATTTTACCTACTCCCAGCAGTGGGATATCTCTGCTCTCCACTTTGCCACCAATGTGAATGACCAAAATATTCGTCATACTGTATCTAACAATTCCCTTAACAATTATCACCCAAATCTTTGCACTAACAACTGCCTTGCGTAGAACTCAGTGCTGGAACAAGTTTGACTTCACCATGTCACGACTACCAGACTGCTGGGGGTTCTGTTTAGATTGCTGTGGTGTAGCAAAGCCTTGGGAACTAGGTTGGGAACTGGATAGCTTAAGTGGCGTCAGGTACATGGAAGGGTCATCGCCGCCCTGAAATTATAGCAACCATTTCACAATGTTCATCATATTTCATGAAGTAATGTAGTTCTTTACGTGGATTTACACATCTCTAACCATAGTTTCAACTTGACTTTTTAGCTCAATCTACAGGCAAATTACTATTACGTAAGTGTGGCAAGGTTCATAATCCAGTTGCCAGGCTACTTGGAAGCAATTACATTTGTTTTTCTGACATTTGATAAAAGCATTTTTGGCTGATCACAAAATGAACCATGTTGTTTCAGGCAAGTAGTCTAGTTCTAAAGGAATCAATGAACTCACTCAAAGAGTTTGTCATGCATGCCAAGTGATACCTGCTTGCACTGACGTTTACAATCAGTTTACTTTTAATCAATTAATTCACAACATAAGGTTATATAGGGCCTTAAAAAGCCAGTAAAAGCATACTTTTTGGGAGCAGACAGCCAGTTAATTTGATATTTGACTTCATTCCAATCTACCATTGATTGGGTAATGTAAACATGATTAGTACATTCATAACAAAACAACAGTATCAATGAATGAACAAAATTCACTTTCTACAAACATTCAGGAAGAAATCCCTAATATGCTGCTGAAGTGTTTTAACTTGTCATTTTGTTTTCATTTTACGCAACTTTCCAGTTTTTCATTAAAATCGTACTCCTAATTTTAATAGCCTTGTGCGACTGTGCAACATTCAAGAAACAATTCCTCACAGGCTTCACATGAATCCCATCAGCCATTTCTGAGATATGATTTACCAAAGTTTGGACATTTCTTTAGTCTTACATAATCTTAAGTATCTCCGTTTCCAGTAGAAAGACCCAATAAGTTCAGAAGCTGGGCCTTTTAGTGGACGACAGTAACCTAGACATGCATACGTGCTATTATAACTCACACCCAATCCCCCCAGTCGGATCTACTTGATGTACACCCAGGTTAAACTTATTTAAGGTAAACTGCTTACATTTACACATGCTTCCACAATAGATTTGAAACCCAAAAAGTTTTTAACTTGATTTAAATGTTTCATGTATGAGCAGACTTTGCAAGATCTTTTCAAAAATTTAAATAACTTAAAGGTTTTTAATATTTGTTAATCAGCAAAAAGAAAAATAGTAAGAACCAAGAACATCAGGTGTCACCACTTAGCTGAGCATGGTTTTTAAATAACAAAACCTTAATGGGTGTTCACCTATTTTTCCATGTCAAGAATAAACATTACTGTTCGTTGTTGAAGGTAAATGAATCGTGTAATTTCTGACAGCTAGAATTTCTCGCAGATAATCTTCATAAAAAACATGGGCACTTTTAAGAAAAAGGTCAAACTATATCAATTTGGATCTGGACATACAACATAAAATTCAAAATTCAAAAGTCAATCCTTGCGAATAAACATGATCTTGATTTAATCACAGACACCTGACAAGTTCACTAGTCCTTACCATTGATATGGTAAAGAGTAAATGTATACCACCAACAGTACCTTAGCTGTAGCAAAGAGTGAATGTATACCACCCACAGTACCTTTATTTATGGTAAAGAGTGAATGTATACCACCAACAGTACCGTAGCTGTGGTAGAGTGAACGTGTACCACCCATACTACATTTAGCTGTGATTAAGACTGAATGAATACCACCAACAGTACATTAGTTATGGTAAAGAGTGACAGTATACGACCAACAGTACCTTTGCTGGTTTCATGTCCGTCCTCGCCTCGCACCATCTTCTGAAGGACAGGTTGGCAATAGCCAGGCTGAATGGGTCAGTCTTCTTACAGTACACTCGAATGTGCTGCTCAGAGAAAGTGGAAGGCAACATCTTGGAAACCTGTGGAAAGGTCAAAGGTGAATACAAGCAGTGTGCATGGGGTAGACGTGAACAAAATATGCAAATTACTATATTATTCACTGCATTCCTAAACAACAGCTGGATGGATACAGCAATTGCTTTTCTACAATTTACCATCACTCATTTTTGTTAGCTTACAAAACTTTAGGTAATAACCAATTACAGGAGTTACGCAATTTGAGAACCAGTTTTCTCCATTTAATAACAACTACAAACCTGGTTCTAAAAATCCGTGACCCCTGTAAGTGACTACAGCTCAACTTACATCATCCTTCCTTATCTGTATAGCTGTCTTCTGATCACCCTTCTTGTAGAATCGTACGTTCTCCACCGGGTTGTTATCTTTCATCCCATAGTCCATATTAGCAATCTGCTCACAAAATTAGAATAGAAAAAATATGAAAATTGATATCAGTAGAGCAATATCTCTTATTGATATTAACAAGAATATACTAAAACCGTGATTGGTCATGAAATTGAGAAATGGTTGGCTGAAAAAAGGAAGTAGCTGAAGCAAATGTTATCAAACGTATCACACCTCATATTAATATGTGGGCACATAAAACGTCAGAGACTGCAGTCCTTCACTCAGACATAGCTCCCCCTAAAAGCATTATATGTTTACATGACAAGTTGTGCCTGTACCTAAAATGTTTCAGTTGGGGTCTTTTGGTGATTTCACTCATACGAGGGCACTATGATCAAGTCAGATACAGGTTGGAGTTTGCATCAGTCATCAATATCAACAAGGCATTAACTGTGACTGGCAGACTGTGCTCAACTATAAGCCCAATCCAGTTCAGCACTTAGACATATGCACCCTGTTTCCTAGAACACATACAGGTCTCTTGAAAAAATCTTTTGACAAAAGCCACAAGTGCAGAAACCAATGTTCAAACCCAAGCCAATAAATTAGGTACAGTAGACACAAAAATGTGCAAGTAAACATTCCCATGAGAGACCAAGTATATTCTCAGTAGACACGACTATACCCTGATGACCGCGACTTACATGTAGTTTGTACTTACAATGACAACAAAGTCATCTTTGTGCAATGGTAACGCCTTCTCACTGTCAATCCAATCCTGAAACTCTTTTAAAATGTCCTTCTGGTCAATGATGGTCGCAATTTCATCAACTATTTCAGTTATTTGATCCTGAAAACAATAAGTAATGAATGGTTTTGAGCCCAATTAATACAAGAAAAACATTAAGTGCTCTAACAACATATTAACAACACTATATACAGAGTCCAGACGTTTAATTTCTTAACTCAAAACGTTATCAGTGGGAAGCCACACCCCTAAATGGTGAACACTGCAGAATGATTGAAAGCTACAATGACAGACACGTGCCAATTTTCTGTTTCCCGCCCACTTTTCATTTTGTGTCTGTCCTTTTTAATTAGCACTTGGACATTCTGCAGTGTTCACCTTGAGATGTGCGCTTTGCCACTGACAATGTTTTGAGTTAAACAAAACATATCAACCCTGTATATAGTATATAGCATTGTGTGTGTGCGTGCGTGTGTGTAGAACATTGTTCTTTTAAGAACTTGTTATTTGTTAATACCTGAACATATTGTAAACACTGCAGTGTACAAACACACAATATTTTACATGTTACACTCAAATAAAGTCCAATATTGTCAAGAAAGTTTGTAATTTCAGTTTAGGCCAATATTGGACAACTAAACGAATTATCCCAGTTAAAATAGTAAAAACAATGTAATGGTTGGTAGTCAGCAAATGATACACAATTCAAGATAAAGCACCAGAAACAAGAATGCATCTGACAAGATTTTCAAGTATCTAAAGTCAAGTATCTAAACTCTAGTCATAGGGACATTAATGACAAATTGATAAAACACTACAACTATAAATTTCCTTTTAGAAAAAGTGGGCATTTAGAACACTACAGATATCAATCTCATGCATCTTACAAGGCTCTTCCCTAAGGATAATGTTGAGGAGACAGTGTGACTCAGTGGTTAGAGCTCCGGACCCCCGCTTGGAGACCCCGGTTCAAATCCTGGCTTCACTGGCTGACAATCCAGCTTTGCATAACGGTGTCTCCTATTCCTCTTAGGTCAGTCTTATGAGAAAGAATATGTTAACAAAGTTAACTTCTAGTATCTAGATCCAAGCACCTCCTTTTTGACTGACACTGTACACCCTACCTTAGAAATCGTTGTGTTGTCCGGCTGTGTCTGTCCCACACACTTGTACAAATCTCTCTTTTCAATTCGTTGCAGAATTGCACGAGATTCTTCCAGATTGGAATCCGTAGAGAAGAGAATTTGATGGAAAACATGATCTGTTAACTTGCAAAAGGCAGTCATGTCGTAGATTGTCTCAGACAACTTCACTGGTCTAGTTTGAAAGAACAGAATCACAGTTGAAGTAGGAAGGTTTCACTGACTGACAACCTAGTATGGTAAAAATTCTCCAATTTAGGTCAGAACAGCTTATTATTTAAAATGACTTATTCTTATTAAAATGACATAGGCAAAAAATTGAATTTCAGGCCTCAAAAGTGAGGCCCCCTATATTAATATAGGAGCCTCGCCGAAAGGGGTCAAAAAGTGGGGACCCTATATTAATATACGCAGCCCCGCCGAAAGGTGGCCGATGAGCGGGGCCCTCTATATTAATATAGTGGGCTCCGCTCTCCGGCCGCCTTTCGGCAAGGCCCCCTATATTATTATAGGGGTCCTCACCAAAAGGCGGCCGGAGAGCGGGGCCCTCTCTATATTAATATAGTGGGCCCCGTTCATAGGCCACCATTCGGCGGGGCTGCCTATATTAATATGGAGGGCCCCGCTCTCCGGCCGCCTTTCGGCGGGGCTTCCTATATTAATATAGGGGCCCCGCTCTTCGACCCCCTTTCGGCAAGGTCTCCTATATTAATATAGGGGGCCTCGCTTTTGAGGCCTGAAATTCAATTTTTTTGCCTATGTCATTTTAATAAGAATAAGTCATTTTAAATAATAAGATGTTTCAGTCTCTAGAATTTGGGACACGGAAACCCCGGGGAAATTAATTTTTTTTTGATTCTGGAATGTAATAAAAGGGTGATTTCGGCATTCACCATAAATTTCAAATTTCGGATAATATGTCTTCAACCTATTGAGTGGGTAATTTTGCAATCTTTCCCGTGATTCTTGAATTTGGCAATACTAGATTTTGGGACAAGCTCTGACCTTGAGTAAAATAATTTATTTTTCACTGTCCCAAATTGTAGAATTTTTACCGTATTCAGGCACAGGATACTTATTTACCAAGGGCAGGACAATGATGGTGAACTGGGACACTTTAGTGCATAAAATTCAAAGTCCATGTTTGACTGAATAACCGGAACACTACAATAGTATGTAATTCTAAAATGTGTTGGTCTATTTACACCAGCCTCTAGCCTTTTTACATTGTCAGAGCATTCCAGTTGGTTATTTCTCCAGCCACTTACAAGTGATCACAGTGGTTTTATTGCACAGTGGTTTTATTACACTTATGTAGTAGACTTACGAAGGTGGCTGGAGAGATAACCAACTGGAATGTGATACAAGAGGATATGGTGGATTTCAAATCAAGTGTTTTGTGCCTATCAGTATGTGGCCTGCGTTCATTCGATGCAATTCAGACAACTTTTTTATCTTATGAGATATTCCTGACCATTTTAACCATTTTCCATGAGTTAGTTTTACATACATAAAAACCATTTTTGCAATGTTCCAGTTTTCCACGATTGGGAATCGTGTTGAAAGTAGACAGACAAGTATAGAACCATGGTTATAAAGAGAGTTTTGGTAATTGTTCAAGTTTTTCAACAGTCATAAATGAACACTACAGATAGATAGCAAATACTAAAAGCTTCAAATGTATGTGATGATGAGATAGAGTTACCCATTTTTTCCAGAAACCATGAAGTGGTCATTGGCTTTCACAAAGGCTTCTGAAATCCTGCAACAAAATGGAATAACTTCTGATCTCTTCAATTAGGACATAGTGTGATCGATCATTAAATTGAAACATGCATCCACAAGAGTTTCCCATTTCATGGCAAGCTATGGCATAAAACAAAGAAACTATTTTGTAGAAAATAAAACTTGGATTATATAAACATGTAATTTTTAAACCAACGTGGAAATGTATATCGCAAATATTTTTAAGTCTGGTCAGCGCGCTATGGTTAGCAGAAGGTCCAGCGATCGAGTTCCGGCTTTGAACATGCATCCAGGGGTTTTGGAGATACAGCAATGGACGCTGGACACTGGGTGGACACCAGACGTACGCACGGAGATGACGGCATGAGCACACATATAAATATGTGGGCGCATGAAAATGTAAAAGACAGCATGACTGACACTGTTGACTTGCAACATTATGTAGATAATGAAGGATTTTTATTTAATAATGGAACTCTGCATGTGACCTTGGAAAAAATACGCATCAAACAATGCCCAATTTTAATGAGCAGTCATTCATCAGAGATGTAACACTATGAAATTTCCTACAGTTTGAAAGCATTACTGTACAACAGTTTCTTAATCATCTCCTGTTGTTTTAGAGTTAATTACTTTACACAATGCAAGAAAAAAGATCATTCGGTGCTCAAACGATGGACACGAAATAGCATAGCAAGGAGTGAGTGCCTCTAAACTAACTTGTGCAGGACAAATATTTACGTTGAAACCAACACCACCATGGGGACAAACAAGGAGTCAGAAATACTCACATGTATTCGATCACAAGTTTGATATTATGTTGATACACCTTTCTGTGCAAGGCGTGACGAGTATAGAACAGGTCATAGACATTACCTGCCTCCTACAGATTAAAAGCCACAACATTAACTGTTTTTTTAAAGGTGCCATCTGGTCAGGATTATGTGAATATTCGCAACGAGCATGGTTACCTTTGCGGTTTTCATACAGACACATAAAGTGAACTTTGACCTCAAAGGTCAAAAGCTGAACTTGATATGTGTTTTGGCCAGACTCATTGGAATATTTACATAATTCATGCCACATGGCCACTTTAAAGCCAAGCTGNAACAAAACACAGTTACATTAACCACTGTGGGAAATATGCACGATATTTGGTGACTGCATGGACTCAACATTGACAACAGGTTAAGCTATTTTCCCGAATTCTCATCTGAGCTATATGAAAACCAAACTCCACCAATTGCCACATCAGCAACTATTCAAACCAGCAAGATGCCAAGTCACACAATTTCCCACAGAGGTCAAAAGCTAACATCAACTGAGGATGAGAGCACAGGCAGACCTGAAGCACACTAGTCACTAATCTCTAAACAACGAAAAAGGCTTCACTGCATGACAAGTTGTAAGTGTTTGCATCTTGCTAAGTGTACCCAGAGAGTACTTACTCTGTTTACGTATTTATCAAATACAGTTTGGTGAGGCAGTCTGTTGAGTCACACTGCTTCCCAGCAGAGGCTCTCCACAGCAGCTCCTGCCACAGGATGACATGAGATGAAGATTCAATATGTGTAAGAAATTTGGCAAGTCTCAAATCTCAGATCATCAATGTAGAAACACCAACCTTTTCTGTTAAATTGTAAACAAACACTTCATGAGACTGACCGGTAGAAAAGTTACACACTTGCCAATCCACACTTAGGAGAAAAGCAAGAAAGGAAGATGTGCAAAGCAGCAAAAGCAAACTCACTTGCTCTTTGTGAAAATGTGATTAAGCTTCAGCACTGAGGTAAATACAAAAGTTTTGAGACACTGTTGACAGCAAATGTGTATCAATACATTACTGGCTTACCCCAAAAGCTGAAGGTAGAAATTTTCTTTTTGCCTAAGAAATGAGCAGACGAGCGAAGACTGGTCTGCATATGGTCTCTAACCTCTAGTTGTAGAAAACATCACATCTCTCCTAATACTCACATTATTTCAATAACCTTAGATACGTGGTGCTGATAGGCTCTGCGATGCAGACAATGACGTGTCCAAAACATGTCATAGACATTCTGTGCCTCCTACGGAAAGACCGAGGAACAAAAAATTTTGATAGGTAAAATGTGTCCCTCTCTTGTCTATGACATGTCATGTTTTGATTGCATATCTAACGACTAGACGGTATTAACAAGTGATAAATTCACTTACTATATGCACATTAAAATATTAAATGAAGACTAGTAATCTGGACTTGTTCACGAGTTTAGAGCAGATTGATCCCATTAAGACAAAAAACGCTATCAATGATCATGACCCTATGGCAAAAGCTAGCAACACCTGAATCTTTTCAAACAAGTGTAGCACCCATACCAGTCAACATTAATAGAGTTTCCACCAATTCAATCACTTTCAAATTATAATTATTGAGGTTTGCAATAATAACAATGGCAAGCCAACCTTATCACGAGTGCATATCTGCAGTTGACCTTCGACCTTGATCACTCGCGCATATCTAATGAAGCGGTAGTGGTCAACGCTGCTCTTAATTCCCAAATGGTGGCAATCACGTGCAAAGTAGTCCCACTTGTCCACATCAATACCATTTCTCTTGTTAGCCACCACCTCGTACAAAGAAAACAGACATTTTTACAAGATGATAAACACTTTGAAGTGTGAACAACCATCTAATCTAAGCCTCAAAGCAGCTAGTGGCATCTTTCTGTCAAAAAATTCTTTGATTTTAGACTATTTTCCAAATTGTTCCTTAGGGACTCTTCACAAGTATTGCCATTTTTAAGAGTGAACAAAATGTATGCTTTTTTCAATTGCCCTCTACTTCGAAAGTGTACAAAAATGTTGAAATGCTTATCGGACAGTATTGTGCAACAACGCTTGATTGTTTGCCTTTACAGTGACACAGTGAAGCAATACAAAAATTTTCATTTAATTTTCCACATATTAATTTGATATATAACAGAAATGAGCTTACCCAGATAATGAAAAGTGGAAAATAAAACATCGAGGGTAAGGCGACGACAAACAAAAATACTTTAAGGACGACCTGAACACACCTGAAAGCGAGAACCAGTTGTTCACAAGCTTTCACTTAAAGCTTCATTTCGCCATGTTTAACTGGCTAAAAAATGTAAACCGAATTAGATTGGTCTGATATTTTATTGCGATAGGATTCCATTTCTGTTACCTAGTACTTAACAAGTGCCATTTTGAAATCTGCAATTTGAGGGTTGGCCAACACCAATGAAGTCTAAAGCGTTTTCTTGAGTCACTGACAATTTTGATTTTCTTATTAGAAACTGATAGAGAACCCTATCACAGTAAAGACAGTTGTGAGACTAAAATTAGGAGAGTAAAAGACCTACTGTGTTCACCAGAATAAGCACCCAGGTCGCTTACAAAAATTCATTTCTGGGGGAGCGCTTATTGCAGCCTAAAGCAGTTGGAATCTGGTCTCCGAAACAGGTGAAATCGGAAGCTAGAATTCATCAAATTTACCCTCTGTAATGTATCTGTAATCTATGACAGACTTTCTACAAAATTGTGCTGCATTGCTATTAAACTTCGTAGTTTAATTATGATCATTTTTCACTGAAAACCTCGCCGGCTGATGCGTCGCTGCCTCACAATCGTCGATAGGGCAACTTGAATTCTTGAATAAAAATACAGTTTCGACTCAACAAATTACCTGAAATCCTCCTTAAGTTTTCCAAATAGCGTCCCTGAGATTTTTAAGTTCCTGTGGAGTCGAGATTAACCGCAGATTAAGTCCAAATCTGTGCTAAATAGTACCCCGCTACATGAGAAAAATTTATGAACGAACACACATGTTGTTGTCACGTGACATTTGTTTTGAAGTTCGTCTGCGTGTGTTGTGTGTGAGTGAGTGAGCGCATGCGTGTCATCAGAAATCATTTGTCAGAGTAAACACAATGTAATGAAATTAACATAAGCAGTAAGCAAGTCTTGCTGGTCTCATCTGGTAAAAACATTTGAGATCTGTCTCGGTAAGGATGAAATTAAATGTCACTGAGTCGCCGGGTGACTGGATGCGTGACAGTCTAACAGTTATTTTTCAGGAGATTCGGGTGTAAGGGTGCAGAAGTGTTTGCTATCAGTGGGTCATTTTAGACTTTAGTAGCCATTTATTGAAATATATACATATGGCCATAGGCCCAAAGTATAACTTGTACAAGACAGAACATTGTCAGGTGTGTTACAAACTGGATAATAAATTGTGACATCAGATATTTGACTTTAAAAACACCAATTATGATTAATTAAATAATTCCTCTTAAAAATAACACACAAGTTTTGTACGGTATTAGAAACTTTCAGAAATTAGTGCCAATATTTATTTCTTGCCGAAGCTATGCTACCCGTATCATGAATAGATACTTCCCGAAGACTAATGTCTGTGATGACAGGTACACGTATGTAGCGCGCGCTTTCTGACCATGTGCTTTTAACACTTGGTGGTCAAGTTTGTTTATTTGTCTTCGATTCACGATTTTTCACGTGTACAAAGGAATTTGGATTCCTATTGAGAAAGAAGATCTGTTCGGGAAAGATAAAATACAATCCCGTTGACAGGTACTCTGCATCTGGTCTGAAAGGCCAGACCATAATGGGACACGTTTTCTGCTAGATCAGCAAAGCTTTTGTGTTCTTTTTGAAGCACAGTGTAGGTTTGAAGTGTCTAGTCATGGCTAAATACAGACAAAGCGGTGAGGCCCGTGCTCTAGAAATTCTGCGCACAATAATTTTTTCAGGACTGTCTGATCTTTTTGATAAATTGAAGATGTTACTGTAGAATTTTAGAACTGTAGGTAAGGCATTTTCTGCATACACACATTCATGGGCTGGGCGCTTATTTTAGCAGTCTGAAAATGCGTGGGGGGTGCTTACAGAGGCATGGGCGCTTATTAGGGCGAATACGGTAATCCATTTTTCATTTTCAGCCAGCAAAACAAGGTGAAATAAATCTTTGGTTTATTATATACAATCACTAATACATAACTGTAAGGCTGTCACTACTTACCTCGTACAAGAAGCTTTTTTCAGGCCCTCTTCCTCGGTACTCCCAGCACTGGAAAAAAATCAGATACTGTGTGTTAATATGGACTACTTTTAAAGCATGCTTTCGAAGGAGCATGCATCTCACCAAGGGTGAGGCTGCTGTTACAGAGAAGAAGAGCTTACATACAAGAACAAAATCACAGATACCAATTAAAGCCAACCTTCGTCCTGTTTAATTGCCTAAAAATGAAAATCGATTTGGGTCTTTTTCTCTCGTAAATTCGGTTTCGAAATATTTCTTACCAGGACAGAATTCCATTTCAGTTACCAATAAAAACATCCAATCCATCTGTGACTCAAGGAAATACTTCAGAAATTATTAGGATTAGCCAACCCTAAAATTGGGACAAAAACGAATTGCTAAATTGCCATGTTTCTATTTTTCCAAGGCTCACCACACAGCTGCAAATGCTCATAATATTACCAAATGTTGTTACGTTCGTAATAGCTACACTGTACAAACCATGCTAAAAGCAAAGTAATTTTTTCTGAAAAGTTATTTTTGTTGAGAAATTTGACATAATGAAATTACACATGTCCGCATTATTGTGTCCCAAACTGAAGAATTTTTACCGTAAGCTTAATCAAGCTTAGTGAAATTTAGCTAAGAGCATGATTAGTCTGTATCATTCAAGATAAACTTACATTTTGAGACATATTCTTATTTAGCGGTCCAGCAACTTGTTCTTTGATAAAAACAAGGTCATTTTCCTTGAGATCATACTTTTCAAATTCACAGACCAGACCATTATCATCCACAAGATAGTCAAACATTTTGACTGATGCGTCTTCGTGCTAAAATGATGGAAAACGAAACGAAGCACATACAACATTTGTCAGCATCTCATTACGAAAAAGAGAGACCATTGAGTTCAATATTTAAGGTCAATGTATTATGATGATATGCCCAACTCAAAACACACTTTAACAACAGGTAACTACATGCTCATTTTTGAGGGTCACAAAGTTCTTTTGCTCATTTATGATACGAAAAAGGAAACAGATCTTCAACCAGTCGCGCCTCCAGGACTTGGTCTACAAGGACAAGTAAAGAGTCACGAGAAATGCAATCAAGTATCTCTGCAATAACGTACAAAAATGGACCAGTATTGTTACTGTGATTTACTGCAACTTGATGTTTAGATCAAGACTCAGTTGAAAGCAATTTATTTTTCCAACATCTGCAGCAGTGCCATCTATTAGTTTCGTAATAAAACATACAGCTAATAAATTTACAAAAATGTTGTTTGTTGTCCACTGACGAGGTATAAATATAAAAATCAAACACACTTACTTTCCAAGTTGACTTGGGCTCAGCCATCGGTATAAAGTTGCCATCAAACATATGTGAAAATGGTCCATGGCCTAGGTCGTGGCACAAGCCTGCAATCTGAACACACAGTATGTCCTGGTCCGTGATGTTCAACTCGGGCTGTCTATCGCGTAGAGCAGTGACAAGTCGACCAGCCAGATGGCAAACACTGAAAGTTTGACACAGCTATCAAAAGAAATACTCGCTGAATGAATGTACAGTAAAATCTTACCTATTTGAGAAACAATATGGTAGACAAGTGATTTTCCATTTTTTCCCAAAAGGAAAGCCACCAAACATTTTTTTCATTTTAAAGTTCAATACCATACCTACCTCCAAGGCAATGTTTTGAGAAATTTGAATATTCCCAATAATAGTAATAAGCCTTTGAAAAATAAAAAAGGTTAATTTTGGCAATTACTTTTGCCCAAAATTGGTGAGATTTCAATGGATTTAATTGCAATCTAATTTCACAACATTGTGCATTTTTTCAAAGCTAGGAATTAATAGCAGCTTCAACAGCGCCGGCAGCTGCACAATACACTGCGACATAAAGAGCTTGACATTTTGTTGTGAACCACAATACACATTCTGTGTTACTCTCAAGGGCACAAAAACTGACGAAGGTAAAAATCAGTGAGTGAATGTTAATCTGAGCACACTTAGTAGGTGGTCACCCCAAACAGTTGATCAGGTTTAATGCCCTGGAAGCTACACTGATGTAGGACAGTAGATCACATGCAACAATTAAACAAACAAAACACAAATAAGGCAGTTTTGTTGAAACTGACTGATTGCTTATCAAAGGTATAGAAGTCGCATACCATTTGGTAACTATAATTTTGAGGTTTTTGAGTATTCACACAGGCACTTTTACGGAAGTCTCAGTCATGTAAATTCTGCACGCAGAGTAGGAAAAGCATGGGCACATATCAAGTGAAAATATGGACACTTCGGGTGTAGACAATAAGTAGAACATGCATGGCACTTTGTAAATTTACCACTAAAGCCAGTTTCTAGCAAAGGCAGACATGATCCAAAAAGCATCCTCTTTTTGCAGAATCAAGATTAAATTGCCTGGTGTACTCACACAAATAAACAAGAGTAATGCAGAGTATTGACAAACACCCACTGCGGGCACTGCAAACAACACAGATATAAGGAGTCTTCATTTTTCCAAATATTTCCAGAGTAGTTGCATTCAACCATAAATCAATTTCACAGTTATTCCAAATTCTGTACAGATCCATCCAAGAACTTGGTAAATATTGAGACAGACACAAAGAAAACAGACAGAAGAGCACATAGTCAGAAGAGCACACAGTCAGAAGAGCACACAGTCAGAAGAGCACACAGTCAGAAGAGCACACAGACAAGAGCACACAGTCACAAGAGTACACAGACAAGAGCACACAGACAAGAGCACACAGTCACAAGAGCACACAGTCACAAAAGCACACAGTCACAAAAGCACACAGTCGCAAGAGCACACAGACACAAGAGCACACAGTCACAAGAGCACATAGTCTCAAGAGCACACAGTCTCAAGAGCACACAGTCACAAGAGCACCCAGTCACAAGAACACACAGTCCAGTAAAACGTCACCAATTTAGGACAGAAGACATGGTGGAAAAGTGAAATTTTATTTTCTCATTTTTTCCATCAAAGAAACGTAGCACCAACGTAACGCTTGACCATGTTCAACTTCTGTACCATAGTTTCATAATTTCATGAGGTGGATTTTGAGATACAGCCAAATACTGGACAGGCAGATGGGCAGATGGGCAGATGAAGATAACAGAATAATGCCCTCACTTTAGCATGCGCGTATGTACGTGAGGAGGGGAAAGACAAGGTTAGTTTGACTCACCCAAGAGAATGTTCAAATCTGTTGTGTGAAGCACCAGGGAAGACAAAATAAGCACCTCCCAGCTGGCGGAGATACCGTAATCTCTGGAACTGTGGCGTGTCAATAATCTTCACACACAATGGGTGCAGCTCAATATGACCATGAATACTGTCATTGAACACCTGCAAAAATAGTCAAATTCAACTGAAATTTGGACTACAACATTCGTTTTCAAACTCAAATCTCTTAAGTTGACTTGCTTTTATTCAGTTGAGGTAAAACTGATAGCGACATGCTCAGCAAATGGAAAGATTACGCCACAAACAACGCACAAAATTATTGCTCAGTAAGAATGCTGTAGAAGCTTGTAAGTACAGTACAAGAAAAGAAATTAATTTTCAATTTATAAACTACAACTACAATTTCTCATTCATTCTTGCTACATTTATTGTGTGTACAATCTGAATGAATCTAGCAGTGAACATAACCATTGCACTGTTCGTGCCTGTGTAAAAATTAAATACCTGGTAGTTGATTTATTCACGAATTCTAACAAGAATTATTTACTCTTGCAGTCTAGTGACTGGCCCAATACGACAACACTTCCATGGCAGACAAGCTCTTCATAACATACTAAGGTTAAATCTCACTAATTTAGAACACAATATGGCAGACAAATGAAATTTTATTTTCTGATTTTTTTATACAAGTGTAGCAGAAAAATTAGGCTTTTCTATGGTCAACTTCTGAATCACAGCTACGGTAACCATCTTTAGAAGACAATGTTTTGGAAAATTGTCGGCCTTGAAAAATAACATGTCAATTATGATGGCAAACTTGTCAGACATTAGTGAGATTTAACGGAAAAGTTCTACCTTGGTCTCCGTTGATATTGGCGACATGGGCTGCTCTGGTACTTCTGTAGTAGACTTAAGTAAATTGATAATATCAACAATAGTCAGCCGTTTTCCCATGGTGCTGAAAAACAGTAAGTAGCACACTTACCAAACTATGACAATAACAGCAGCAAATCTATGAAAGGCGACCTTACTAGGGACCTTTTCATGCAATGCCCCTAATTTAAAGTGGCATGGAATGCGAAAGCTCGTCAAAAATATCTTTTAAACAATTCCTGACCAGGAGTACTATCTTGTAACGTCTAGTGCAGAGTAATTCTAATCTCCCTCCCACATATGATAAATGAGAGCATGCGCTCTATCAGTTGCTTGAAGTTACTTGAGGTCAAACGTTACATTTTCCTTTAAATCAATTATGTGCTAGTCTATGTCTTGCCATAGCACATTAAGAAATGCTTTGCTTGTAGGAGAAAAATTGACGAAGCGGCGAGCAGTTGACAGATCGTTTTTTTGAAATTTGAAACTAAATGAAGATGTTTTGATAAGAACAGAAATTAAAAATCTTTACGAACAAACCCTAAAAATGAGCAGGTTGAATTCTATTTCAGTGGCAGAGATAAATTTTTAATATTACAATTTACTCAGTTGATTGCATTCCAAGCCTCTTTAAGAACTCAACTAACTTCGTAGTTTACGTCGATGCTCCGCTCATACTGCAGTTAAGTAAGAATGAAAGGGCCAAGTGAAGACAGAATTTTCTTACATAACATGAACATTAAACATGTAGAAAGCACTAGTATCTTTTCAGTGGCACAAGCACTCACATAGCAGAAATAGACCTTAAAAATGTATACAGCACTTGTATTGCATGCTCCTAACTATGCTAATGTATAGCATGAACTAAAATGACAATGCTATTTGAACATCATCTACGCTAAACTAAGTGCAGTTGTATTCATTGACAATTTGTGAATGAGAAAACAAAAACTTCTATAAATGGGTGACCTTTGCACTAATGACGTACCTTGGAGCTCACATAGCCCCTATCATGCAACTTGTTATTCACCAACACCAAGTCACGATACTTACTGGACACTGTAGAGTGATTTCCAGCCGATCATTTTCGACACAAAACCCATTCTTAAAAACATATGACAGCTTTCAGTCTACTTAATATTCACATAATCGCTATATGTCGATTATTGACTTACTAATCTGGACATGCCAACACATCAAAAAAAGTCTAATATATTCTGAGTTTGGCTTCAGACATGGTCTGCCCTAACCATCCCAGTCAAAAGTCAATCACCCTTTCAAGAACAGAATTCAAATGCAATCAATAAGTCATTCCAGATATGTGCTTAATTAATATTGACAAAAAACACATTGACAAAACAGTATAGTTCGATAGCAGCACTTCATTGACACAAACTTTGTGGTAGAAGACACACGACTGTACTTTTTGTGTGACAGCTTAAGGTAATTCATACTCGCTCGTAGTCTCTAAACAATCTCCTGTCTTCAGGAAAATACCGACTTTGCTGAAATATAGTTGCGGTATTCCCATGATACACTGGATCTATCGAAAAGCTATTCAACGTGTTTACCTGGAAAATACTCGATCGCGCAATCGAGTTACTTCGCTTGTAAATGTCAACATGATTGCATGAATGTTTAGAAAACAACTTACCGTAATCGTTCGGGTTAACGCCCGTGCTCAGTTAACTGCCCATCCCCGACTTTAAGTGGATTTTCGATTTAACCGCCCACTGCTCGGTTAAGCGCCCCCCTGCGATTTTTGAAGATTTCCAGTTAAGCGCTCCCCTGCGATTTTTGAAGATTTCCAGTTAAGCGCCCACCTCTCGGTTAACCGCCCATCCCCTACTTTAGGTGGATTTTCGATTTAACCGCCCACTGCTCGGTTAACCGCCCTCCCCCAATTTTTTGGATTCGCCAATTTAACCGCCCAGGGCATTAACCCGAACGATTACGGTACTAATTAAAAAGCTAGGTTGCCAGCTGGGCAACAGAATTCTTGAAGACTTGGTATCCAGCTTGAAACTTAGTTGCCTTGGGCGACTTGGCGACTACAAAGGCATATCTCTGCAAGGGATGACAAAACCTTTTCTCATGACCCTACCAGTGCCTTCTCGCAATGTCCTGGATTTGCAACGGATAAGGGTGAGTAAATTCATAACACATATACAGCCTAGCTCAATGGCTCTGGAATGTGATCTGAATCAAGCAAGTCACAATATTATTTGTCTACATTAAGGATATGTACGGCTTCTGAAACATGTAAAAATAAGGCTAGCTTCAGAACAACACATCTCAGAAATAGCTCACTGAGTTCACAAGAAACTTTCAGATACACTATACTATTTGTACTGAGCTTCGAATTCCAAAACGAAGCTTTTTTGCATGAGGCGATTTTCATGAAAAAAATTAAAAGCTGCACATAACGAAATGAATATTAAAAAATTGTGATAGCATTTTTGAGATTTTATCTCATACATATATCAAATAAAATTTGATCATGTTATTGATATGGCTATTTTTCCATCAATGTAGCTTTATTTTTTGTATAATTTCAACAAAAAGACTGCCACGTGACCCATTTAATGATAATTGGCAAAATATCAAAAATCAATTCTAAAGGTCTTTCATACCACGGAAAAGTTTCACCGTAAACGTTCGGGTTAACGCCCTGGGTGGTTAAATTGGCAAACCCAAAAATCGGGGGAGGGCGGTTAACCAGACATGGCCGCTTAAACGTGAAATTTCAAGAAATCACGGGTGGACAGTTAACCGAACATGGGCACTTATTACGACAGACAACCGGGAGGGCAATTTATCTCACCTCATGATCCCAGTCCCCACACAGTTAGAACGCGTAGCAGTTCAGAGCTTTATCGCTACGTCGCCAAATGACGGTAAAAACGTCATAACAGCGGATGATCCCAACAAAGGTTCTGTTGCCCTCACATTAATCTTTTCAGTTAAATTTACAAAATTGCTGAATAATACCCCGTTCCGTCCTGCGGTCTTGTTAGAGCTGTACACCCTGTTGCGCGCAGACGACCAGTGACTACGCAGCGCTCCACTTGGATTGCAACTATCCCCACGTGGTGACAGCGTGCAAGCTTTACGTGCTGCATAGGTCACAGCAGTCATGTGTTACAGTGTAGCTGTCAACTACTCAGTTCTGAGATAGAGAGCAGTTTTAAATTATTTGCAATTAAAGTTTGAAAAACTAATTCAGGTGTTTCTTGTGTTTGGGATGTTTATGTTCGAGACTCCGTGATTCTATGTTATTTTCAACATAAGGTTCTGCGACTGTTTTATTTCGACCGCCCGCCGGAGGTAGGCCGACATAAACCCGTCGTCAATCAAAAGTTACCACAAAGGCATTACTCAAAACCAAGTACTTAGGATTTTAATTTTAAAAAATACTAACACTATGAATGGGATGAGTCTGAGAAAGAAGAAGTTCATACACGTACCTGCATCGGTAAAAATAATTCGAAAACGAAGCCCCCATTATTCGGGTAACCGGCACCAGTGGTTTGTTATACGACTAAATTAGTGACAAGTTCCAACGAGCAAAGTGTCGATCCTTACCGAGTCGGTGTTGTTGCAAACGGGACTCGGCCCTAGGCATAACGAGCTGTAGGTCGCATTGGCGACCTGAATTTTGAAATTGCAAGCCGAGGTTTTGGTCATCTTGTATTTGTCGTAACATGCGACTTGGAATTTCCAATGTACGGACCACGGAATACATACATGCGATAAAACGTCAGAAAGCAGCGATGTTTCTATTCATTGTTAAACGGTGAACTTACCAAATTTTGTGGTGGAAAAACACATTTTATTTTACATGCAAGATTGTATTATAATATCACCTACTATATCGTACTGCGACACTGTTCGGTCCCGCTGTTTGCGCGCAATGTCCCCGCAAACAATAGCGCCTTGGAAATGGGGCAAGTAATATCACGGCCTGTTTCAATATGCGTCTCGTTTTTTATGGCAAGAGACAGGGGCAAACAAATTCTCAAGACCTTCTTTCCCGGGTTGAGCACGCGCATATGAGTCACCTGTCACTCATATATGCAGTCAAGGTAACTTGCACTCCAGAGCGTGGGAACTCACGTGCGTGCACCACACCAAAATCGCACATCAAAAGAGAACAGCGACGGTACACAATATAACTATAAGAGTATAGCAGCTTGACTGTAGGTTTAAACTGACCGCGTGTTTATTTGACACTGAACTTGGGCGTCCTGCTCCTTTAAAAAAACCAACGTTCCCTGAAAATGCGATGTGAAGTCTCAGTTCTGATAATTCGCGGCTTGATGTTCTCTAGGCCCGAGGGATTCACCCCCTCCCTCAGTGCTGCCAATTTTCAGTCAGGCTACGACGTAGATATTTCCGACTCGAATGGGAAGGATTTTGTTCCCGCTGAAACTAGCCCATGAAGAAACAAAATTAATCTGGAGGGCTCAAAAGGTAGGTGGAAACGATATTCACAAAGTCATGTTTGTCTGGATTTATTTTTTCGAATGTATGTTTTATCTAGAGCACTGTAGATGGAAACTTAGCACGGCAGATGGCATCGCTGAAATCGTAGGTATTGAAGCCGGAGGGGCTCTTAGTTTTGAGAACATGGGAAGAAAATAAAGTGACAAAGCATTCAAGGTATTACATTTTGAAGCAAATCCATGACCCAGGACAATAATTTGTTACTTGCATTATAATTCCCATTGCCAAACCACCGTCTCCGACGCTGTCGTCGCAATATTTGTTATTATCGATTTTTATCAAAAATGGGTAATCGCGCATTGCCTTAGGACTGGGCGCGTAATCATCAATCTTCAAAAGTCGGGGATGGGCGCTTAACCGAGAGGTGGGCGCTTCACTGGAAATCTTCGAAAATTGCAGAGGGGCGGTTAACCGAGCAGTGGGCGGTTAAATCGAAAATCCACCTAAAGTAGAGGATGGGCGGTTAAGTGAACATGGGCGTTAACCCGAACGTTTACGGTAATATTCAGAGCTTGGCGGAATTTCAAATTTGACCAACATCTTGGTCAAACCAAAGTTTTATGAAAATTCAATCAACCAGAAAAAAATGATGGCAAATAATTTTAAACAGGATTAAATCAGGACAGAGGAAGGACTGCCCAACTCATACAACAATATGTTAAGAATTTGTGAATGGTGAGAATGGCATTTGGACATGGGGAAACACTAAGTTAAATCACAATCATGAACTTTCAGTATAAGAAACAATGCAACATTCAGACAGCTGGCCATACTTAGGATCAACTTGTTTCAAATTCCAGAATATGAGGAAATATGAAGAGTTGACTGGGTGGTGTTTGGATGAATGACCTTAGTCAATAAAATGGGGTCAAGTGGAATAGTGTCATTAGCCTTTACAATGATGCAAGGGGTTTGCAATTTTTAGCCCTACCAAGTAACTAGACAGTCAGTGACCTAATGATCAATGCTCAAGTTGAGAGCACTCAGAATAACACTGGTAACAAGGTTTGTCCAAACCTGATAATGAAGATCAGGATGTCAATGTAAAAAGTTTAAAAGTGGAACTTGTAGGCTAATTCCTTATCTCTGTCGAACACTGGCTGAGATCAAAGCTTTTGACTGTACTACTATATGCACTTAAGACATTCTGCCAGTCGTCAAGTATGGTTTACATGCACCAGTAGAGTAGAGGTTGCAGATTCAATTCCGCACTGAGGCTGATCTCAGAAAACCACTTTTCATGACGAAAATGTGATTTCCTTTGGTGATGAAAAATATGCAAAGTTTAAGAAAGACGAAGAAATTCCTGGACTCAAAGAATCTTCCCAAAGACAAAGCAAAAATGAGACAGAAAATCAAGCACCAAGTATATTGACTGTTTATACTTACTCAATGCCTATTTTCTCAAGCCGATCTTCTGTCAATTTGATAAAAGCTTTCCCATCAATCTCTTCATCTGCAAGAGGATAAATTAAAGAATGAATGATTACAGGAGCAACAAGAGCGCCGAATATTAGACCTGTTGACCAAGCAAGCCATCAGATCAAGTTTACTTAGTCTGTTTACACATCATAATCATAAACTAAGCTAACTCCTGCACCAGAGTTACTGCCTGCCGTTGAATATTTGCCACGGTTTTATAGTGACCAGGTCTGCCAAATGCCATGTTCCTAAAGTTTACTTCACGAAAAGCATGACAATTATTTGGATGTTAAATAGGGAGCAGTAGTTCTACAAGGCTGGGCCGCATAAGCTCACCAACTTATAGTCATCAGCTGGCTTACTTTGTCTACAACAGATTCCAAAAATAAGGTACATTGGATGTTTCGTTAACAATCCAGTTAAGTTGGCAGGATGGAAGGACCACAGCAACTCTCTTCAAAAGTTATGGATTACAAGATTATAGTAGCCATGCAATACCACTAGTTTTCAATAAACAAGTGGACAATTCATCGTGTTCTCCACAGCCTGTTTTG
The DNA here is from genome assembly GCA_002633005.1 of Phoronis australis. Classification (NCBI taxonomy): domain Eukaryota; kingdom Metazoa; phylum Phoronida; family Phoronidae; genus Phoronis; species Phoronis australis. The sequence continues at coordinate 261,079 of NMRA01000219.1, read as the reverse complement.
TTGTGCCACTGCATCAAGTTTGAATTTTGTCATGACGAAATTGGCTAGCTTACACTGAGTTTGAAAAGGTATGCAACGCCTTTCAAATATTGTGAAATTGTTTAATTCTTATTAATAACCAAATAGGGGCATTTTGGATTTTGGTACCATGCCAATTCAGTGCAAGACTTAGCACACACTATGGACATGGGACTTTTGAAACACCTAAATGGTAAAATTTCAAAAATTGAAAGGAAGATAATTGCTACCAATGTATTTGCCGTATATCCCATTTATTCGATTACTGTTTCCATTCATATTGTAAAGTATACTTTAAGTTATCATTGAAAAAGTATTTGGTTAATCTGCTCTACAGGAAAACCACCTGTATGCCAGGTGATCCATTGCCAAATGCTGGGTGTTACACCGAGTGTCAGGGTAACAAACGATTCATCCAGTGTAACATTAGTGTATCCTTCTGTCACCTGGGTTTCACGGCGTTGTTAACACCATTGGGGATGAGTACCCACATCAGATGTGAAGCATGAATGCAATTGTGTCCACCAACACCAAACTAGAAATGGCCCAACAGACTTTTAAAATAGGGAAAGCAACAGTTTGCAATATTACCCTCACTAAAATTACAGATCCCTGCTTATCTTAGAGAGATGTTTCTCTGCACTAGTTACTATTGACTGAGCTTGTATTTACCATCCATTCAACAATAGAAAGTAGTGTAAACAGCCACTAGTACAATCAAAAACGCTATTGGTTCTGCTTTCACAACCATTCAAAAAAAAGAATTACTGACACCTATGTAATAGTATTGCGGTTTGTACTGGAACTACATTTACCTTACATGGCACAATTAGAATGGTTTATTATATAAGCCTTGCCAAACAGTTCTATGAAATGTGACTCATATGCATGTGGTCTTGTGTATTGCAAAAACATGTTGTTGTACAGTAGTTAGTCAGTCCGCAATAAAGTAGTGTTCGAGTAAAGACATCTTCCTCACTTCTCTGTACACATGACATTACAACACAGACTGTGTTGAGCCATTCAAACATTGTGTTTGCTCTGTATCATATGGTCTGGTGAGAAAAAAGCTGCAAAACCAAGTTTTTGCTGGGCTATTATGTTACAGCAATGGTCATGGTCTCTGATTTGGAGAACCTTATGTCACTTCCTATTTTAGCATGGAAAGTAGCAAAAGTGTACCCAAGTCTCGACAGTGTACCCACAGTCAACATCCTGATAACATGGGCAGCGCACCCCCCAATTTTTTCAATGCTGCTCTGCCCATGGATGGTCTATGGGCAGTGCACCACAGGGGGGCTATAGCCCTGACTTTTTTCAGTGCTGCGCCGCCCATGGACGACATTCGTTAAATAAACAAATATTTTAGGGTCTTAACTGCAACATTGTGTTCTATTCAAGTCTCGGACACAACCAGCCTTCGCTGCATGCACCACATCTCGATTAGGCCAACCACACATGCACAAATTTTTCCTTTTTTGAACATGGGTGGTAGCACCTTAAAGTAGCCCGATGCCAAAGGAAGCAGATTGCTGCAGATTTGAAGTAGAAGTGTACACGAATATTCTTAAAAAATTCTTAGTTTCATTAATAACTACATATCAGGGAATCACAGTGGCTCATTTCCAGGAAACAATTATAAGTGAGTCGTTTTCTAATTGCTTGTAAAATCCCTTGATTGTTTCTCTTAGGCGATACAATGCAAATGTCCACGAATATATTTTATCACACTGAGTAAGTATTTTGCAGAAATACCACAAAATTAAAATAGAATTATAGAATTATGTGAAAAGGTGTCAAAAATGGATAGGCCTGCGTCGATTTGAACCTCTACATAAACGGCTTCAACTGAGCCCGCTGACTATGACCTGGATCTTTAACTTATTGTGTTCTGCAAACTCTACCAACTTTCCTGTCATAACTGCATCTGGACAGAACTGCTAAATATAATATGTGCTTTCTCCCTTCATGGTTATACCAGGTTTGCTGGAGATCATTTTTTATGGACTTCTACCCATAGATTACTAATCGCAGAGATATACAAAACAAGACAATTAGATATGCAATGGGCAATTATAATCGACGTGAAAACTGTCTAGAGAAGACAAACAACGATCTGTATTTATACTATACAACAGTTAGTGTTAGTGTTAACATAAACACTGTGGTGGCTTAACCAACTGTTGTTTTGTCTTGTTGTTTAATCCACTGAGACTCGAGGATTGACCACTAGGCCTAATGGCAATGCCGTGACCGAGCATCGCCAGGCAACGACTTGTTGAACAAGATGAAGTTATGTCTGACCTGAAAAAGTCGCAAGAACACTAGGTTCTAAGTCATGTTCTTCTTCTAAATAAGAGCACAGTGACGATGTGTCCCAGCTTGTCACAGGCCCACGTTCAAAGTTCTGTCTTTTGACACGGTTTGCAGTTTCGTCGTAGTTGTTTTCATTGGTAATCTTTCGTTTCGCAGCCATTCCTTCCAAATGAACTTAACTGCCCAGAATCATACGAGGTAAGGTTCCGCTTTGATGTGCGTGAAAATCTGTGTTCTGAGTACACACGTAGGCCTACTCGCCAAAACCAGCTGTCTCACAACACTCCTTGGTCGCGTTCCATTTGGATGCGCCGGGTTAACCCATCTGATTTGATGACAGCTTCAGGCTTATAGACCAATCAGATGTCTTAGTCGGTTCATAGACTAGTTACAGAGACCGTAGACTCGAGGAGAGTTGTCTAATCTATTATGGTCGCGTGTTCAGCCGAAGAAAAAACGCGGGAAGACAGTGTAACCTCCTTATAGATGGCGCTGTGGCAGAGGTGTAACACTCGCTGGTTCCCTGCGTGCCGCTAGGTGGGGCGGTAGCCGCGCCAGCACGTGCTGGCTGGGCTCAGCACGCAGGGAACCAGCGAGAGGTGTAACAGCGCCTGTTCAAGTCTCCTGTTAGCCTGAAGAACCGATGATCTACATACTAAATTTATCTCATTGGGAAAAACTGCTGTGCGTGGACTTGGAATACTGCTTAATCTCAGGATCGTATACGCGTGAACTTGGAATAGAAAATTCAATGAAGCAATCATATTAAACATACATAGCATAACATAGCTACATTCAAAGATGCATTCCTCAGTGGATCAATATAGTATAGTTCCTCTTCGTAAACGACATATGGACCGTCCATGGCCACACATGTTCATGATGCCATTGAACATTTCATCCCCCACAAAACTACAACCAATGGGATTCCCTGGATAAATTCTAAAATGAAAAAAAACTTTTAACAAAAAGAGACAGACTCTTTTGCCCCTCAAAACAACTGGAAATGAAACAGACAGAAAAAACTCCTCAAAGCGTACTGGAATTTAACAATATAAATACACCTTCCCAAGTAATAATCCAAAAGTATTTTACTCTTTTATTAAAAGTCTCGGCAAATAATCACCAAATATTTAAAAAAGATGGCATCGTATACACACTGACCCAAAAAAATCAGAAATAATAAGCACACACTTTTCCTCGTTCTGCACAGAAGACAATGGTACAAATACGCCCAACAAGGACACAAGCCCCTAAACTCCATGCATGATATAACTCTCTTCTCTGATGGTGTATTCAAAATGTTGCGCAACCTCAACCCTCACATCCTCACATTCTTAAAAGCAGCCGCACAAGAAATTGCACCTTTCCTTCAGGAAACCTTTGCCAAATCCTATCAACTATCTACAGTTCCGTCAGAATGGCGAACTGCAAATGTAGCACCCATCTTCAAAAAAGACGATGAAACCTTGGCTTCAAATTACCACTGCCCAATATCACCTGCATGCATATGCTCCAAACTTATGGAGCACATAGTTGTCAGTAACATTATGCCTCATCTTGACACAAATAATATACTTTGCACCTGGCAGCATGGTTTTCGTAGCCGTAGATCATGCGAAACACAACTTGTCGCATTCGTAGATGATCTACTCCAAACTATATGGAGGCAGGCACTCGAACCGACGCCGTGGTCATGCTGGACTGATCTTTTGATAAGGTATCTTACCCAAGACTCTTGGGGGAGATCAGATACTACGGTGTAAGGGGTCTCAGGAGTGTATCCAGGATTTAGAGTTGGGGGGCAGGGCACAGGAATAACCAGAATTTCGCTACACGCGCACGCCCAGCCTAAAATGTAGGGTACAAGGTCTCGAATTTTTGGGATTCCGGACCTAATTACTAAAAAAAAGTAAACGGGGCTTGTTCAAGACATATGCGTTGTGCATTCGCCCCCCGAGCGGCCCTGGCGGGTGCGCGCTAATGCTAGCGAGCAATTCGCACCCCGAACTGCCAAATGGTAGGGAGAATTTTAGGGGAGGCATGCTCCACTGTGCAATGAAGAAAATTTACTTCATTTTTTAAAGAAAATGGAACTTGAGTGACGGTGAAAAAACAGAAGCTGCTGGTAAGATGTGAATTTTAATCGAAGCCTTAGTGAATCACTCAGAAACTCGCAATACTCTCTTTGCCAAACCTTATCTTAAGACGATTTCCAAAGCAATCCCGTTGTCATTATTGCCAACACGAAAAACGGATTTGGTCTTTTTGGCATTTGAAGACTATTTTAAATACGACAAATTTGTTAAGAATCGATGGCACAAAATATAAAACGTGTAATAAGCATTACAAAAAGAAGTAGGTTTCGCGCGCAAACGCTGTGAACCATAAACAAGTAGGTCTCTTAGTAGGAGATTAGTTGTTCAATCGTGTTGGCGCATCTACAATCGTGGTTCAGTTTGCTTAAATGCTTACAGCCGGACAAAATGTTTGGCCCCCCCTTGTGATATCCTAGATCCGCCACTGCATGATGAATATATATATCCCTGCTCGTTCTTCTAAGAACGCAGGAACACCTGACGATGTCCGGAGAATAGACCGACTGAAACGTAGCGACAGTGTAAGTAGACAAGTGGTCGGTGTAAATAGACCAAGAGATTTTAATAATAGTTGTAACACAACAACACCTCAGAGCGGTTTTAGAGTCACATAGACACAATCGCCTCTAAGGCAAACAGAACTCATTAAATACAACTTACTCCATGCACCTCCTTAAACAAAGGCCTTGGCTTACACTTCACTAATGAATGGTTAAATATATTATTGTTTGGTGAACTAATTCACTAATATTTGAAAATGGCTGGTTAAAATTTGCATTATTTTATAAACATGTAATTTGATTGGGTGCCGTGCAAACTTTTAGGAACGTTGTGATTTGAATGAAAGTGACAAGTTTGTTCGTGTATTCCAGTTTCACGCATATGCAATCTTGAGATTAAACAGAATTTTAGTTCACGTACTCCAGCACTATATTGACTGCTGCGTTTATGGACCATAGCGGGCATGCGAAATGAGCTGGGGTACACGAGATGTTGACGATCATGTTGCCGACTTTATTTAGTTTAATTTGCGCCCATTTTAAAAAAATGATAACGTATGAACGTTGAGCTCTACGTGTATTGGAAAAACACATAGGCGCAAACTCGAGTAAATCAAGAAAAAATCGGTCAGGAAAGTCAATGCAAAGACTACGGGAAATACATCAGGGGGTGACTAATTGGTGGAGACCGGGTGGAAGTGGGCGATTGGGGGTGGACAGATACAGATCCTGCAGGGTTGTGCTCAGGGATCGAGGGGAGTTTGGGAAGTAAAAAACATAAAGCCTGGATAGTCCTGTTGAAGGCACCACTGTCAAAAAAGATCCAAACTTACAAATAATGCCCTCTTACGACACTCTGAACAGGGTTTCGGACCTTTCTTCGAAGATTCGCCTCAGCCACACGACATAATACATCCGAGTAGGGGTGTCCGTGTGAACCCCTGGATCCCTGCCTGATGGGACTGAAATGGATAGCAACTGGGGCGGAGAGTTGGTCAGTGGCCAACTGGGACAACTGGAGGGGGGGGGCTTTTGAAAAATGGTGAGGTGGAATTCTTGTCCCTGCAGTCCACTGCGGGGCTAACGTAATTTCCTCATCGATACAGGCAGCCGACTCGAGTCTAGATGCCCATCGAATACAAAGTGCATCTGGGTGCATTTTTGTAATGCTCTCCAGGTCATTTTTATCAGCTCGCGTGTTAGTCGTCTATAAGCTGTTCATGGTGAAAGCATATTCAGGCCTACATCGACGCGTAAAAATGGAGAACTTCAAAGTACATAACGTAAGAATGAAGCTGTTTATTAAACCAAAAATAAATATAACACCCATGAACTCCTCTGCATTCCGACCGCAGTATAACCACAGAAAACGAGAAGAGTCAACTTTCTGACTTGATGTTTTAAGACCCGTCTCAAAACAAAAATCAAAACAAACGACATAGTTATTGAGGGCCATTCGCCAAAGGTACATAAACATGTAAATCAAAACTCTTGCACGTTACCAGAAGAAAATAACCTTTAACTGCTTAAGACAAAGTGTGTTGAGCCACTTCTTCGTTCAGGCTGACATTTGCATTTATTCAATCTGATCGAGTAAAGCCTGTAATCTTATAACGATATCAAAGATTGATAATTCACAAAAAGATACAGTCAACTGCAGACAAAAATCGCTATTTATGTTCATCTGTTTTGGTCGAAAATATTTGATAAGTGGCCCAACTCACCTGCAGAGGAGGAAGTGTGGCCTAGTGTGACACAAAAATAGTTTCCGGTTATCAGTGCAATGAGCCCACATGAGCAGTCTGCGCACGTCTGGTACAACGTGTACCAGACCGCCGGAAATTATTTTTTTAACTCACCTGGTGTGCGTTCAGTAGACGCTAGGACCTACGCTAGGACCTACGCTAGGACCTAGCTAAAACCTAGTCACAGTCACGTGTTCTCATTTAAAATACACGATAATATCTCACGTAATCTCGCGAAGTCTTGCTTCTTAGCGAGGTCCTAGCGCTACTGAACGGGAGGCTGCATGTGGATGTTAGGTGGGCACCCCGCCAAGAGTTTTTTTTTTTGGCTGTATCCTTACGTATGAGTCTTCAAGACCAGTTACATAGAAAAAAATGCTCTGCTGCTTTTGTTTTTGTCCAGGGCGGCGCACCATTGGGGGCTGAGGAGGGGGGGGGCTATAGCCCCCACTTTTTGCTGCGTGGGCCCATGTTTTTAGTTTGAAATTCTCATCCCTTAGTCTGAATAAAACTTACTAGGTATCATTAATCCACCATTTTTACTACAATAAAGAAAAATGTTTTGGAAGCAAGCTTTCCTAGTAATTTGCCAGGTAGGCATCATAAAAAGACTGAGATAGCAAATAGTGAGTTTTGAGCATTGCCTCTTAAATTAGTACACTTGATTTCCAGTCTTTTTGATATAGTTCACCGTTACTTGAATCAAATATGTGGTTATCAAACAACCCTGAATCTTAGTCACAATTAGGACAAATGAACTGTTGTTCATCTGCAATACATTCTTCATGAGCCCACAGGCAACATAGTTGGCATACCCAAAGGTTAAAGGGCTTTCAATCAAATCGAATCTCCCGCCAGGTAGAGAACACCTTCGTATACTCTCAGTCCTTTCATTCACCAAGTCGCCATAACATTGAGCCAAAGAGGTGTGTTTGTGATAGAATGGTTCCAGGGAAAACAAAGACAAAACGTAGTTTTGATCCTAAAGGAGTTGTGCGTCTGCATGCATACGACCGTTGGCGTTGAAAACGAATGTTACGAGTCGCCTCAGGCCTTTATGGTCATGATCAACACAGCAAATTGTGAAAAGAGATAAATCCTCACCCTAATTCCTTAATTCAATTAATAACTTGACGTTTCGATGTTTCGATCTTATGCTAACGACATACGATCCGATTTTCGTTAGAAATGACACAATTTTGGATAGAGAGGAAAATTAGTTCAGGAGAGGGGTCAAGGAAGCAATGAAAGAGTTGAGAATCCTAGCCTAAATAGACAAGGGGGCCTGAGGTTTCTGTTGCCAAGGACGTGAGATAGGGCACTAAAGAGTATACCGCGCTCGTGCTGTGGATCACATGAGGATTCATGTGACATCTCAGTGGCCTGTTGAAGTCCTCGAGAGGAGGACGCAACGTAGCCAACTCAATCCGTAAGTCCGATAATCGAACTGTGGCCTACTTAGAAAGTAGGTCGTAAACAACAGTAAAAATGGCTGGGAATGATACGTCTTTTTGAGGTTTTAATGATAATTAAGTTAATTACGCACTACAAAATCAGTTGACATTGCTAGTGAACGTGAAATAGCTAACATAGTTAAGGCTTGCATAGGTTATGTGTGCCGAAAACAAATTGTCACCGAAAAATTAACCGAAGACTTTGAGATTTTCACTCGTCCCAGTTTAATCGGCTTTTTCTCGGCTTCGGCAAATCGACTTTATTTGAACTTAGGAACAGCTAGTTCTCGAAAACGGCTATGTGGATTTTGCTGAAAATTTCCAAACTCAATACTTAGTCATCAATCTCAAAAACGCTGTATTCGATATAAAGGCCTAGTTTTTGCGTAATGTGACAAAGACGAATGCAAAAATACCTTATGTTTTGGGAGTTGATTTGTCATAGAAACCAAACGAACACACTAATCGAAAATTCCTAACAGCGCTGTTTTTGAGGTAACTGTAGAAGTTTTCATTTAAAAAGGTTTCATTAAAATCGACCAACGGGTTATTTTGCTGTGGATGTACCTTTCTTAAAAATAAAATTTTGACTTAAAAAATGTTTTTACGTAAAAATGATTACGGAACATAAATACAAAAAGTATTTTTACAGTTCCTGGTCTTTGTTCTTTCAGAAAATATATACTTTTACTAATTGACAAAGCTTAGTTTTTTGATATAAGAGTTAGAATGGAGGCCACTAATTAAGGTTGGATATAACCTTAAATAAAAGAGGCGGTTTAAGATTCGATTTGGAGTTCTGATGTCAATGCCGCGCCGACTGGTCAAAACGCTATCAATTGGCCAGAATAACGATAACGTCACAAGCCAATCTGAAGTCCGTGATATGCGGACGCAACGTCGCTAATGTTTGTAAGTATTAATTTATTCCATTATTAGACTAAAACTTTATCTAAATTATGTAGATGATGAGCTTTTCCCTCACATTATGTGCAGGTGACACTTGATTTTAGCTAGATTGACCTTGATTATTTTACCTCAGTGTAAAATAACTACCCTTGAGTGATGCTAGACAAGATGGCTGTCACGAAGAAAGACATCATCTCAGTCAACAAAAGCGGACGCGACGGTATTATAGAATACAAATTAACTACGAAAACCCTCCTACAATGCCCTGCACGCTTGGCATTATGCACGACACAAACGTCTTTTATCCCCTCTAGGTCCCCAACAAGTTTTGGATATAAAGGAAGGATATGTTTTCGACAATTTATATTGCTATATGTAACGTATATAGTAAAATCAGCGTTCAGTAGAGGCATCACGAAATTATCAAAAAATACAGGAAATACTACTAGAATCTATTAATTAATTGAAAACGCATAATTTAGGACTACTACCATCGAATTATTGATACGAGGCATTTCCTGTTCTATTACCCGATTAGTCCTAAATTGTTGCGCGGTTTAGGAATCCACAAACGGGCCTGCGCAGTATATGGATTTACTCCGGTTTTGCTTACGCCATCCCCATATAGCAAATCAACATACTCGTTCCCTACGTACGTCACCAGCATGCTGGCTACTGACCACCTAGCGGCACGCAGGGAACCAGCGAGATCAACATAACGCGCAGAAAATTATTTTGTTAATCGTGATATGCATACGCCCACGTAGTCATGCCACAGTGCTCCGTGTGCGTAATGAGCTGAACGGTCGAGATTGCGGGAACATTTGTTCAAGTTGGAAGGAACTAAGGACATCAACAGCCTCCTAAGATATCCACTCTATGCGCAAAATGTACTTATAACAATATGACTGATGTTTTAATCAGAGACATAATTCGTCGAAACGCTTCGCTGCTATAGCATGGGACCTTCACTGTCTCTACTGGGGCCAGCTTAGAGACGGTGGTCACCGTCCACGACAAAACCACAAATGTCTTATGTCAAGACTGAAGTCCCGCGGTCTTCGCCGTTACACAGAGCCACATATTCTTCGTCGAGCTCAGTATCCACAACGCTAGTCTCAGCTAACATCACACTTGGGCACAAAGAATGTTCGATGTCTTTGTCAATTCCTTAACCATATTGTCAATCTGCGTTTTCTGTACAAACCACGTCGTTTTCGTGTCCCTGAAATGATAACGTCAACTCAACGTCCCAGGCACAAAAATATTTTCATTTTATCAACTGACTATGCGAAAAATCCCGGCGTGCCCCCGGTCTGCTCCGCACTTGCGGTGTTGAAAAACATTCATACGCTTCTGGCCCTTTGATTATCGAACAAGTAATAATGCTCAGGCCATACACCTATTCAATGTTATGCGTAATGGTCTATGTTATGCAATGGCAAAACCCGTGCTGCAGACGTTGAATGANTGCGGACGCAACGTCGCTAATGTTTGTAAGTATTAATTTATTCCATTATTAGACTAAAACTTTATCTAAATTATGTAGATGATGAGCTTTTCCCTCACATTATGTGCAGGTGACACTTGATTTTAGCTAGATTGACCTTGATTATTTTACCTCAGTGTAAAATAACTACCCTTGAGTGATGCTAGACAAGATGGCTGTCACGAAGAAAGACATCATCTCAGTCAACAAAAGCGGACGCGACGGTATTATAGAATACAAATTAACTACGAAAACCCTCATACAATGCCCTGCACGCTTGGCATTATGCACGACACAAACGTCTTTTATCCCCTCTAGGTCCCCAACAAGTTTTGGATATAAAGGAAGGATATGTTTTCGACAATTTATATTGCTATATGTAACGTATATAGTAAAATCAGCGTTCAGTAGGGGCATCACGAAATTATCAAAAAATACAGGAAATACTACTAGAATCTATTAATCAATTGAAAACGCATAATTTAGGACTACTATCATCGAATTATTGATACGAGGCATTTCCTGTTCTATTACCCGATTCCTAAATTGTTGCGCGGTTTAGGAATCCACAAACGGGCCTGCGCAGTATATGGATTTACTCCGGTTTTGCTTACGCCATCCCCGTATAGCAAATCAACATACTCGTTCCCTACGTACGTCACCAGCATGCTGGCTACTTTATGGACCACCTAGCGGCACGCAGGGAACCAGCGAGATCAACATAACGCGCAGAAAATTATTTTGTTACTCGTGATATGCATACGCCCACGTAGTCATGCCACAGTGCTCCGTGTGCGTAATGAGCTGAACGGTCGAGATTGCGGGAGTATTTGTTCAAGTTGGAAGGAACTAAGGACATCAACAGCCTCCTAAGATATCCACTCTATGCGCAAAATGTACTTATAACAATATGACTGATGTTTTAATCAGAGGCATAATTCGTCGAAAAGCTTCGCTGCTATAGCATGGGACCTTCACTGTCTCTACTGGGGCCAGCTTAGAGACGGTGGTCACCGTCCACGACAAAACCACAAATGTCTTATGTCAAGACTGAAGTCCCGCGGTCTTCGCCGTTCCACAGAGCCACATATTCTTCGCCGAGCTCAGTATCCACAACCCTAGTCTCAGCTAACATCACACTTGGGCACAAAGAATGTTCGATGCCTTTGTCAATCCCTTAACCATATTGTCAATCTGCGTTTTCTGTACAAACCACGTCGTTTTCGTGTCCCCTGAAATGATAACGCCAACTCAACGTCCCGGGCACAAAAATATTTTCATTTTATCAACTGACTATGCGAAAAATCCCGGCGTGCCCCCGGTCTGCTCCGCACTTGCGGTGTTGAAAAACATTCATACGCTTCTGGCCCTTTGATTATCGAATAATGCTCAGGCCATACACCTATTCAATGTTATGCGTAATGGTCTATGTTATGCAATGGCAAAACCCGTGCTGCAGACGTTGAATGACACATATGCTTGTAAGCGTCAGTGTACGCCAGCCAGTCTAACTAGTGATACATGCGTCCTTCCGTCCGTTGAATAAACATACCGTAACTGTTTTGGCTAACTTGTGATACCACTGGGAGATTTGAGAAAGTGAGGCATAGGAATACGCGATCGCTAATCTGAGGTTTGTGTGGTGTAATTTAACTTGAGCGTGACTCCCGGGCCATTCCTACGGTGCGATGACCTAATGTTCATAGCCAGGATTCGAAGTAGAGATTAGTAAATTTTCAATCCAGACGCGATATTTTTGTAGTTCTTCTCAAATCATCCGATCATGCCGGCGTGTGCGCTGGCTACAGATGAAATCAGAGCTAACAGCTTCAGTTAACGTCGCCGACGCGCTGGATGAATAAAGTTGAAGCCCAAGTCGCAAATTTCACGTGGAATTACAGTTTACTCTTTTGGAAAGAGTTGACATTGTCTACTTTTCTTACTTTTGTATGCTTCAGTCTTTGTGTTTTTCTCGAGCTGTTCCCCCGCTCCCCCATCCCTAAGCCTATAGCGCTTGAGGTCACAAAAGATTCGCGCCGCACGCGTGGCCCTGCGGGTCACGCACATGAACTAACGGCGAGGCTGAAATGTTACCCTCAAGTGCTGAACTACAACTCAGCTCATACGCGTGATGCGGATTACCCATAAATGCTCAATGACCTATTTACTACTTTTGTAATAAGCAACGTGAATTTACAACACACGGCTAGAATGTGCAAACGAGAGAGATTTGTGACTCACTTCAGTATAAATTTATTTGGCAACTGAAGGTGATCGGTTCGAATGTTGTGAGGATTTACTACTACCCAGGTAAATGAACTCCAACACGCAAGACACTCCCAAAATTGACTCCCGAGATGGCAAAATCCTCCGTTTATTTTGACGCCGCGGCAAATGTGAGCCCCTATGATCTGAGACAATTTTCATTCGAGGCGCGTACCTCTTATTCGTGTCTGTGTTCAGCCGATTATCTTCAGCAGTTCAATATTGATGTGCCACCATCTGGCTGCTCAACAATCTCTCGCTACCGTTAGGTAATTGTTTACAAGTCACGTGAACATATTGCTTCACTGCATGTGCGGACACAATGTAAGTTTTGCTCGAGACAGAGAGCTAGTGAGCTCTCAGCTCTGCGTATGCGGTGGCCTCGGTGGATATATTTATGTCCCGGCCTGCAACAGAGCTAGACCGTATCACAGTCTGAACGGGATCAACGAAGCTGGCCACGACAGAGCGTCCACAAGCTTATACGTTTCATGAACTTTAAAATCAGCGCGTACATAGAATAAAGACATGTTGAACCGACGTTTCGGTTTATTGCTTTAAACCATTCTCAAGGCAACAGTTCACATACTCAAACAGGCGACACAGGTGGAAACAAACTGTCCACATCAAAATGCATGGTGAGATGAGAGTGCAGAAATCAAAACAGTTGGGGCTCAAGTGAACCAATGTTTCTATTGAGATGGTGCCCAGCATGGTTCAATGTATATGCACACCCTCCTTTATGAGGAGCGTGAGGGTGGCATTATCCTTGTCTAAGATCTGAACACCAGAGCAACCTGTAGTGTGACCAGTTGTCAATGAACGGTTGAGAACAGCACTGTGTGTGTCTTTACAGTGTTCTTTGCCTCTGATGCTAAGAACCCTGTTGGTCATTCCAAAGTAAAACTGCTCATTTTCATTACAGTTGAGTTGGTACACAACATCACTTCTTTGAGAATTACTCAATGGTCTTTTTAGTCTAGACAATGACAAAACTCTGTTTACAGGTTCAGATTGTTACAAGTTGCAACATGTAGCAATAGCTCCAAGCATTCTCTTAACCTGCCTGTCGACCACACAACTACTGTTACCCAAATAAGGAAGATTGAGAAATACTTTCTTCAATTCAGTCCCACGACAAACTTCCGCAGGTGCCTTGATTGGTTGCGTCGGACCAACATGTCTTTATTTACGTACGCGCTAATTTTAAAGTTCGTGCTTCTGTTTTGGCCTAAAACAAATGTGACCAGACTTACGTTTGTAAAAGTGACTAGGGTTTGTTTTCATCACTGTACCAGATAAACCAAGAAGTTTCGACCCCAAATTATCTCAAGGAATTCACTTAGCAGCCCCTAGTAGGCTTACTGCAGGCGACAGCCGGGAGGTACCGTGTAGTCTTATTCTGGGGGAATTAACAGGTGAATAGTGGAGGTGGAATTAGGGATTTTTGATAGCTTTGGCCACCCAGTGTACCTTGATCCAGACCCTACGACGTGCATGACACAAAGTACTGCATACTTTCTTATCAGAGCCGCTCATCGCCGTCATTTTTACTTTTGCCTCATTTGTATAAGCTTTCGACCACGCGATCTCGTGAGTTTGTGGAATAAATAACGACTGATCGTTCTGGTCCTTAATTAGGATTGTACTCATTGGGTCAGATCTACCGATAAGCGACCAAGATGGTGTTTGTCGTAACTGCTTAGTTATGACAATTTTTGTTGTTACCATTTAGCGCCTGTCGACACTTGGGAGTTGGGTGGAGGTCATCACAGTCCGGGTTTTTCTAGCTTGTCCAAGAAAATGGGGTGGTCAAGTCTGACGGCAATTTTGTAGAGTAAATAGGAAGTACTTCTCAGGACGGTAGTTCCTTAAAGAGGAGTTGAAAATGGAATCCAGAAATGAGCTTGGTAGGGTTTAGTAACGTTAGGATCTCGCTGAAAAGCAAAACTTCGCCGGCGAGATTACGTGAGATATTGTCTAGTATTTTAAATGAGAACAGTGATTTTGACTAGCGTAGGTCCTAGCGTTGCTGAACTCCGTACCCACAGCACTTCGAACAATCTACCCGGAAATGGAATTACCGCTATTTTCAGCGCACATCATTATTTGCAGTGTTAAAATTTTGACGTCAATCCAGGTACCCTTCAGACAAATGGAAATTATTAAAAATTTGGTCACGTATATTTTAACCTAAATTTCTGATATCTAGCCATAGCAGGAGCTTTCGTTTTCTTGTGTCCTCGTTTGCCTCAGGACAATGGTGAGTTTGTAATTTTAGGTACTAATATGCCACTATTGTGGGTTTGGTCATTTTTTCTGTGGCATTTATCTAATTTTTTCCAGAAAAAAGACATATGGTTTCGTTGAATTTCTTCACCGTTGAGGGTGCCTTCTGTGAGTTCTGCTTCATTTACATGTGTTTCAAGCTGAGATAGGGTGCAAGCAAGGTCTTTTATTGTCCTAGACCAATAATAATGTCAAAATCAGCCACCCGAATTGTGGTCTTCGTTATAGTCTCGTCTTCGATGCCGTCATCTGTGTAATAGGTCATCGGCTACCCTTGTCTTCAACGCCTTTAGCATCATTATGATCTTAAAATACGTACATCAAAATCGTGAATTTTTGGAATGGTAGGTATGGGACGCGAGACAAGGTTATCCCAATCCAACTTTTCAATGATAAATCAAATATTCAATTTCAGATAATCCTGTTACCTCAGAGAACGGTGTTGTGACTGATCATGGAATACAGACTACTTGCACTTACGACAGTTGGTGTTTTGGCGCTCACTGCTCAAACATTTGGATGTTCCGTCGCCAGTAACTGGGTGGAACGCAGCATGCAGTGGATATTGTATCGTTCCGATGTAGTTCTTTACGGCAAAGATATTGGACGTTTTGAAGTAGATGATGGCACTGGTAGTAATCGTACTGATATGACTTTCAGAGTGTATTGCATCATTAAAGGGGATGACAAGAACATCTCGGAAAACGTCACAGTCGTGTATGTCGGGCCCCTCGATTCGTGCATGAGTGACGTCATCGAGCATGGCAAAGAGGCGATTGTGGGTTTAAAACGCACAATACTTGGAAATTTCGTGTACCACCAAATAGAAGTCATGCAAGATGTTGCATTCAAACCGACAAAGGAAAATTTTAAGCTGGCCTATGAAGTATGTGGTCTCCAAGATCCTCAGGAACCGAGTGATCGTCCAGTCAACGCCACTTATCCGCAATGTCCCAAAAGAGAGGTCACGTTCACTACCGGCCCTCCTTGCAAAACGTCGCTCATAAACATCAGCACAGCAGCGTGATCGTAACATTCATTGCCGGACTTTATTTCTTGTTTTAGATTTCATACAATTGCAAGAGGGCTTAAGTCCTATACAAAATTTCGAGACCACCGAAGATTGGTCTCTAAGGAAATACTCGTCCTCTTAGATTCGCTTGTCCACGTACAATTCTCATTAACACGTTACCACAGGAAAAGACACTTCTAAATGTATTGAAGCTTTACACTCTCTTTACACGTGGACCATAGGAAGGCAGAAGATGTCTGTGACAATTCTTAGCAGCAGATAGTACCTTGAAGGGAAATTGTCAACTGAGGATTTTTTAGACTTGTTGTGACCGACGGCGAGTAATTGGTAATCTCTGGGGAAATACCATTCCAGATATTCTGGCGAAACATTTGGGCACCTGGCTGTTGATAAATAAAAATGTTCATGTGGACTCCTTGGATTCTCCTCAGCTCTGGGATAAATTCTCTCCTCGTTTTTGCCTATCACTCAGTGTTGATTGTCAGGGGACCTCATGTCGCTCGGACAATCCCTGCTGATTCTTTCCTTTGAGGCTACCTGCACACGTACATTTGTTGGGAAGTCCACTGAATTTGTGTGACCCCGTACGGTTAATCCCAAAGTTCAATGTGAGCATGGCATCTGTGATTCAGAGACGAGGCTCATACATTAAAAACGTCATTAATTAGTTAATTGAATTGTGTTCTGAAATAATTACAAACTAATAGACTACCAATGTAAAACAAAAATCATGCTCCTAGGATTGGAAAATATTTCAAGTATTTAAACGAAGTATGGTTTATAACAAAAAAATAAATCTGTTCAACTGTACCATGATACTTATTGAAAAATCCTTAAAGTGGAACTTGCACGCTTATAGTTCCTTTTCGTTGTGATTGCTTGGTCAAATTAGTTAGAAACACAACGTTCAAGCTCAATGATGTGTAGCCTTTCATCTTGAGGTGTCCGATTTCAGATGGGACCCTCTCTCGGTGAAGCATTTCGAGGGAAATGTCCCTTGTCCGTCTATACATGTAAATCCGACACTGCCAAGTATTCACGAGGGAACTGGAGATTCCAAATTCATCAAAAAATACAAAACATTCGTGCCCGACACAGCAGTATCAAGACATTCCACCCAAACAACCAAAAAATGTGAACAAAATACAATAGGATTGACAGCATTTGAAAGGGTGCAATATTGAAGAATGTGAAGACCACTGTTTGTGACTATTTCCGGTGGTTAGTTATAAAATAATGTTACTGTTTCCCATAGTATCACAAGAATAGTATCTCTTTTGAAGATGGTTATCATCGGCTCTCCCAGCCTAAAGTATAGGGGGCTCGAATTTTTGAGAATGTGGACTTTTTACAAAAAAAACGAGGACCAAGAAAAAAACGGGGTACTACGATCTGAGCTATGAATTGAGCATTCCCGCCAAATTCCTGGCTTTTTGCCTTTTTAGTGGACTTTAGTCTTGTTTTTCTCTGAGGCGGACCTTTTTGCCCACTTCGCCAAATGGGGGGAGGGGTTCGTGCGAGCTCCCCGAGCCCCCTGGTTGCATGCATGGTTACAA
This sequence comes from Phoronis australis, assembly GCA_002633005.1. Classification (NCBI taxonomy): domain Eukaryota; kingdom Metazoa; phylum Phoronida; family Phoronidae; genus Phoronis; species Phoronis australis. Next base: position 243,406 of record NMRA01000219.1, on the reverse strand, counting down.
TGATTTGTTTGTAAGGCATTTCCGGCACATGTGGAAACTGCTGTCTATGCTACTATTTCTGATGACCGCGTACATGTCGAAAGGGGGTACTCGAAGAACTCTCGCAATCTTAAACAACGATTTCACCGTTCTTTGTCAACGGAGTTCAAATTTACCTCGGGAACCGTTGTAGGCATATGTGCCTGTGAAATGAGCAAAAATACACCTTAATACGAATGCCCCCATCTCCCATGTTCCCCCGGTTACCCATAAAAAAATCATCGAGCATCTCTGCGGAAATTGTTTATAACATTTTGATAAACAAATTCGTTAGTTTCTATTTTACTTGTTTATGTATCTACGAAAATCGATAGATTCATAAGATGAGTTTTGACAACTAGAAACTAATCTAAGAAATACTGATATTTCAGTGAATTTAATTGCATCCTGAAGTTGGAAAAACTCTGTAATACGATCCTCAAATAGTAAAGTACACTTAGAAGATTTGTGCCTAATAAATTCAAAGACATTTATGAAATTCAGAATCACAAACCGTAGATCGAAAAAAATTCTAAAAGTCCTTAAATAAATAAATTTAAACTCATTGCTTGGAAAGGATGTCTTCCTACTTGCTTGGTGTTTTTATTTTCTCGTGGTATGGAGCAATGGATTTTCATTCTTCAAAACTGAATTTTTTGCTTGCATGATTCCCGTGCACATCAAAACTGATGAACCCACGTTGAAAATAAGATATGACCATGCAGTAGGTCCGCGCAGAATCTCAAGGATCCACGGTAACTGAACTTCAGGCGTTGAAGTGTGTACATTTTTGGGAAACACTCTATCATTTTCCCCAATCACCAGAAACTGCACTGCCTGTCGTGTTTCAACGATAAATTTTGAAGCAGCCCCAAAGGCACTATACCATGGACCTCGGTACCTCACCTTTACAAAAAACTCTTTCAAAGAATGACCATAATAAAATATAGTTTTCCCTAGGCTGGGTCACAATAAAACGATTCTTGACCTTAGAGACAGTGCAGAGGGCCGACACGAGCTGCCTGTCTCAAGTGAATCGTAGCTAAGCTGACCAGCAACTAGCTTTAGTTCATCGGGAATTTCGGTTAGATCTCAGCTATAGCTTCTTGGGGCAGCTCTTCGTTACCGGTTAGTTTATTGGTCCTATTTTTACTCTCCGTGTTGGTTCACGATTACTCAACTCTTGATGGCTGCATCCCCGGGATTGTCTCCCACCTTGGGCGGACGTGAGAGATTCGGTACAAATNGGGTAGTTTGGCGAAGTCGAAATGGTTTGTTCCCCCCCCAATAATTTTCGCCTTCCTACGAGCCTGACAAGTTGTTGGTGAATAAAACTGCACTTTGTTTAACGTAGATGATGTTCAAATAGCAATGAAGTTTCGTTCCTGCTATGCTTTAGCATAGTTTGGAGCATGCAAATATTATATCTTTAACCTCCCTTCATGAGGAATGATGGGACGCTCGTGAGTATTTCCGAACAATCCTTGAATGAACAGGAACTATTTGATCTGCAGTGAAGGGAAATGGTTGGTATCGTGGACCACGGAACACCAATGGCGTACGTGGTCAGGTGAAGCTACATGTATGGTGGTTGCTGGCGTTGGATGCTGAGGGGAGAGTTCACACGAACTTCGGAGCCTTGAGTCACTACAGCGAACGCGGCTCGCAACACTTCTTGTTTCAAAAAGTGCGTATCCATCTTCAATCGTTCCATCTTCATGATCATCGTTATCACCAGCATCGCTAATGTCGTTATTTTTGCGGAGTTAGCGGACTTATTATAAACACTTTGAAAAAGTCCGATAAAACGTATGCATAGTTGTTCTGGAGCAATTGATTCATTTTTAAATTCAAAGACGCTTTTTATGGATTGTAAAACTATTTCTCCAGGGCCCCTCTCGAAAATTGTGAATTATTTGATCGAGTGTCAGTTCTTATGTGGGTCCGCTGGTGGCATCCGCGTGTAACCTTTTTCTGTTTTTCTAATACGTGTATGCTATTTCCCTAACAGGTCACTGGCAGAGGTGCCCCAATGTAGGGACCATTTAACTCTCTTTTCCTGTTTTTGAGAAATAGGTAACTTTTCATCAAGGAAGGTGAATCTCTCTTTCGGATTATTTTTGAGAAATCACAAACCTTTTTGTGAGAAACAAAGTGTCCCGATAATGGAAGGATGGTGACCCGCTGATGGAATTAGTTTCACCGTTTCCAGTTTCGAGTACTTGTGTAACGTGCCTTTAATGTGAGGCACAGCAGCAACAAAACATATGAAGAGCAAACAACCAAATACACGAGACTCATAAAAAGAAACATTTCATAATGAAGACCAGTGTATGTGAAAAAGAAATACAATATTTTCGTAGGTTTCATAGTGGATGAAAATATCGATATTCATCTTTCGATCAAAGAGTTCGAAAAATACTGTTTTTTGAAGACCGATATCAGGAAAGTATTATCGATGATGAGGGGCTTCAAAAGCGGATCCAGGATTTTGAATTGGGGGGAGGGGGTGCAGGGCAGAGTGTTAGCCAGGATTTTGCCCCTCAGACATTCGCACCCCCAAACTGCCCAATGCATACGGAACCTAGGAGAATTTTAGGGTAGCCCATGGCTCCCCTCTAAGTCCGCCAATGGGCTTAATAGTCATACGAAACTCGTTGTTCCGATCAGGCGATCTGCAGTAAGATTTAAAAAATAGTGAAAATGTAAGACTTGCAAACAAATAAATGTTGAAAAAGCGCCGCGATTATTTACATAAGTTGCTGGAATGCCGTGTATAGTTACCGACGTATATGAACATAAAATAGTGCGACGAGCTTCTGTATTAAAATACATTAAAAATTTCCCACGTTTCGAGCAATGCGCTCTTTGTCAAGGGTATGATACAGACTGCCGAATAGATGGATGTAAATAAAATCGCACAGGTGACCCCATGCCGTGATTGGGAAAGCATGCAGATAAAACATTGTTCGTATATATCGCAGCATAGATTATAGACAGCAGATGTACTATAGTCTATGAACGCAGTTTAATTTTACCGCTTGTTTGTATTGTGTGTGAGAATGACTGACTAAATGTAAAAAACTGAAGTCCTGGTAATATCCAACTGAACAGGGTAGTACTCAGAATTCACGTTCTGTCAGTGTGTATGCCAATCCTTTGAAAAGAGCAAAGTATTGACCATGATTTTTTCAGCAGCGTTGAATTAGCCGATTTCGAATTTATGAAACATATCGCAACCTCAGGCCGGTTAGAAAAAGCAAAAATTTAAAACCCCGGCGGGCATGATTGCTAACTACTGTAATAAAGTAGACTTGACGGCTGGGGTCTCTGCTAGAAACATAGACCTTACGCACTTCTACAAAGTGAATTAACGTGGCCCTAGATTAATGTAATGAGATAAAGCCCAAAGATTGTTACACTATATTTCCCAATGACATAAATTGAGCTCATTGATAGTTCCCATCAATTAGCTACAATACATATCCGTACTTATCTCATTGGTTCCTGCTATGAAAAATGTTGACCCACATATGTGCAGTTGACCTACATTGGTGACGTCACGACGTATGCTGTACGGAGGTCGCCATATTGGATTTTGGTGTTGTCTTTGTCAGTTGCGCTAAATAAATACCTATTTTAGTGATATNTAGTGTAAGTATGATTCTATTGTTTTAACACCGTTATTTCCCGGTTTAATATTAGCACATCCCTTGTCACGCTGCATGGTAGAAACTGTGTCTTCGATCTCAGTTACTTGACCGCAACTCGTGCCGTTCTGTGTCTAATAACTCTAACACCGCACGCATTCGTTTCGGTGATTCGCACGCTTGTCCATCCTCGATTCGTGACAGACAGTTCTGGAAAGCTTAAGTTATCAAAGGAATTTGTAATAATCTGTGGTGAATCTGCAGTGAGTATAGTAATATAAAGGTCTCGTCTACAGTCAAGCGAGCTGCGACATAAGTATCAAACGTTGACACATTTTCCATGACCATGTGTGTGGGTTGTTAGTAAATTCTTTACTGAAGTGAAGACTCACGGAATTGTTCTGTTATTAAATTATATTTATGGTGTAACGTATCATTAAGGAACACAACCGTGTTGTTTGCATAAACACTGCAGAAAACTGACTAACCATACTGCGAGCATCTTGTTGCCAAAATGCAGCTTATGTGTTTTGATGTGTTTGCTTCTGCAATGTAGCTCTTCTTCTTGCAACAAAGTTAACCATGAAACATAATCTGATCTGATGACAGCACTGAGTTGCAGGGGCGGATACAGGATTTTGAATTATTGGGGGCCAGAGCAAAGTGTTAGCCAGCATTTTGCCCGTCAGATATTCGCACCATGGAACTGCAAAATGGAATCTGGGAGAAATTTGGGAGGGGGGGCATGGCCCCCTTGACCCCCCTCTAAATCCGCCACTGCGGTGTTTCGATAAATTGGTGTACAGACAACCAAAGTAAGCTCAACGTCACAGCAGTGTCCCTTCTCCTTTACTTCCTGGCATCACGCATTCATGTGCTCAGGGATATTCCTTACAAGGTTTGAACCTGTGCCTTATTCTAAAAGTTGTGCCTGGAAGACTTAGTGCAATTAAAGTGATAACTGATGAAGTGGAAACTGCAAGGGCCATCAAAATATGATCAGAGTCATGTTTTACCTTACTGGCTGTAAGTTGACTAGAATCTTATATTTTTGGAAGAGTTTTATGCGTTTTAAAAGCTGCACCTTGGGGGCACACTACTGCAATGTTCTTGCGCCGTTTTATTTGTTATGCGCTAATGACGCAATCCAGGAATATCCCTATGTGGGCTGGCAAGGTTTGACTCTAGTTTAAAGACTAATGAACTAATAAAACAGTGGAGGATTGTCAGTTCATTCAGATATTTTTCAGTGTGCAGAAGGAGTTTAGTTCCGTCTTTTATAACCATTTTATGCGATTGTCAAGTTTGGGCTGACTTTGGTCTAAAGTACACCCTCAGTGAAAGCTGTAAAAATTGAGATTGTGCCTGCTCATCATCTTATGAAACTTTTACATGTAGAGAAAACAGTTGTATGGTGTATCAGTGTAAGGAAAAACTCAGCGTCAGCTGACTCTCACATTGCCCATTACAACTGTTTATAAGTGAAAAGCAGACTGATAAATGCCATTTTCTAAAATTAGTATCAGGATTTTGTAACGAAGGAAATTCTGTCTTTGTCTTGAAAATGGTATGCTCTTGATGTCTTTGAAGAGATGATGACATTTTCGCCTAAGCAAAATTTTATTCATTAAAAACTTGTATGTATGCTAAATTGCAGTAGGGCAAATTTGGCTTACTGGTAAGTTTTCGTCTCATCAAAAAGGCTTTTTTTACCCCATTCAAAACAACACTCAATTCATTAGATCTAGATTTGCGCCATTTCAGTCGAGAAATGTTTGATTCTCTGCCTAATTGTGTTAAGTGGTACGATATTTCTGGTAAAATTGCCAAATCCAGGTTGGAAATTTTGCCCCAGGGACTGTTACGTTGGAAACTGGGTAAGATTTTGATTTTTGGCAAAGTTTAGATTAAACTATGCTCCATTACATTTCTGCCTTTATCTGCATGTCAGTATTTACAGACAGGTCACTTTTGCAGTGTAGACCCATCGGCCAGACTGCAATCAGTTGTTCCCACATTTGGCAATAGATGACATGTGGTCGGCACAACCGAGCGGGACACTGAATATCCGATTCCCAGTAAGCAGTTTCTTGCTCTGAGATTGGTTTTACTGTAACTTGACGTTCTGCATTTTCAGTTCAGCTGAAGATGGCGACGCCGCCATACGTGATTGGTCCTGATGGCCAGCTATACATGATGGGCCAGGTCCAGATGCCAGTCATCCCTGTGCCTCAGGCTGTGCCACAGATGTTGCCTCCTCAACAGGTGGCGCAGGTACAGCCGCCGGCCAAGTCACAGAAGGTGCCTGACTACATGAGCGAAGAGAAATTACAAGAAAAAGGTACTGTAACATAGTCTGTAGTGTGTCGATGCTATAAAACATTATTTGGTATAGTTTCCGTAATTTGTAGCAAGATCATTATCCTTTGAAAAGTGTAAAACTGGCCATTTTAGTAATTATTTTTGTGTGAAATTAGTGGAAAATTACGCATACTGCACTGATGAGTGCTGTGTGAGATTGTCTGTTGCAGTTGATCATGAGTGTTGTTTAAGAGCATTGAAATTTGTATTTTCCTAGCCCGGAAGTGGCAACAGCTGCAGTCCAAGCGTTACAGCGAGAAGCGCAAGTTTGGATTCGTGGATGCTCAGAAAGAGGAAATGCCTCCTGAGCATGTGCGAAAGATCATCCGGGATCACGGCGATATGAGTAGTCGAAAGTTCAGGCACGACAAAAGAGTGTATCTCGGGTAAGACATGGGAAAGCTTACTGGTGGCAAGATTCTTCAGCACAAAAATAATTAACAGATTTGGTTTATGTCATATTCAGGTAAATTTGACAAAAAGGGGCGATGACACCTTCCCATTATATATATTGTATGCCACCTAGTGGACATTTTATTTTTCTATCTGCCAAACTGCTCAAAGGATCATTATGAAGATTGGCAGATGCATTTTTGATGAAAAGACTGCAGCTCATGTTGATTTTCAGAAGAGTTCACAATTTTGTCATTTAAGTCCAAGCGTGTATTAAATTGGACTTGAAGTAACTATTGTTCTTTGAACTTGAATAATAGTGGTCAATCTTTAATGATATTAGTTTATCAAAAATTCAATTTACAGTATAAACTTTTTTTTTTGCTGAATAATGGTTGCCCAGCAGCCGATTTTTAACATCAAGTGTACTACAGCATTCGACTTCAATGCTACACATATTTTATGAGTGTCCACGCTCGTAAAAATCCTATTACATGATTTGTTAGAAAAACAGAACTGAAGTTGGATGATGATGAGACATGAAATAATGTTTACACCTTATACAGCTTCGCTGAATTATGTAAGTGAACCCAGCCAAACAAAACAACATTCACCATCTAACAAAAGCAAACAATCTATTACAACCGATTGCTGATGGATGATTTCTTAGATGAGATGTTAAGATGACATGTTTACACATATTACAGTGCTCTTAAGTATATGCCTCACGCTGTGCTTAAGCTGCTGGAGAACATGCCCATGCCATGGGAGCAGATAAGGGACGTGCAGGTGCTCTATCACATCACCGGCGCCATCACATTCGTCAACGAGATTCCCTGGGTCATGGAGCCGCTCTATATAGCTCAGTGGGGGTAAGGTTGTGACCTCAACTAATTTGATTTGATATTTGTACGATGTCTTGGATATGTGTTGATAGCATTGATGAAGTTTGTCTGTTACGAAAATATGCTATTTGCATTTTAGTCCATGAAGAGGTGTCAAGGTGAGGGTCAACTTAATCAAAATTAATACTCAATAACAGTTGTTTTCCATCAAATGTTAGGATCACGGGTGGCAAGTCATTGCAATATTTCATAATTGGGCCATAAGTGTTGCCAATGATTTGGTTGATGTCCTCAGAAGTTGTAGCAAAAGGCCGTCTATGTCAAATGTATTGGTGAAGTTGAGCTGAATTATGTGTTGCTTTGGTCCGAATCACTAGCAGTGCAGTAATAGGTGACAAAACCAGTTCATGATGAAGTCACCATCTAGAATTGTGTTGGGAACGTCTGGAAATAAAGTGTTTATTGTTTTGGATCATCCGACAGTTCTCCTGTTGAGTTACAAATGTGCTTTATAGGTGGGAACAATATGATAACCATTTTCAAGTGAACTGTTCCATCCCACACATCAGCTTGATATACCAATAAACCTGGCAGTATTCCATGTTCCGTGACACGTGGTTGTTTAATCTGGCAGTTCCATGTGGATCATGATGAGACGAGAGAAGCGTGACCGTCGCCACTTCAAGCGCATGCGCTTTCCTCCATTCGATGATGAGGAACCTCCTCTGGACTATGCCGACAACGTGCTGGACGTAGAGCCCCTGGAGCCCATCCAGATGGAGCTTGACCCAGAGGAGGACACTCACGTGATGGAGTGGTTCTATGAACACAAGGCTTTGGTGGATACACAGTGAGCGATACGTTTCAGTATTATCAATCAATTAGTTTTACCATGCATACGGAGATGAAATTTGAGAGTGTAGCTTTGCAGTTGGTAAGACACTTATTTGAAAAAATGTTCACGTTGAAGCTTGAAGCTTCATTCATTCTCTTCAGTGCTTCACAATCGTATTTTTCATCGTATCAAAATTGACATGCTGAGCCATAACTGTGGATGAGAAGCTGCCTTATAACGATGCATCAACGCAACTACATCCTGAACCTGATGCAGTCCCGTCTGTTCTTGTTTTATAATTGCAGGTATGTCAATGGCAGCACTTACCGCCACTGGAAGCTGAGTCTACCCATCATGTCGACACTGTATCGACTGGCCAATCAGCTGTTGACAGATCTGGTCGATGACAACTATTTCTACCTGTTTGATCTCAAGTCATTTTTCACAGCTAAGGCACTTAACATGGCCATACCGGGTGGGCCCAAGTTTGAACCACTTGTTAAAGACAAGGAGATGGGGTAGGCATGCTACATTACACTAACCTATGTTATTGTGCTGGACTTTTTGCTTCAATCCTTTGATGTTAGACTTGTTGCTCAAAAATTTTCAGGCCTTGAGAAGAGCAATGATTTGTGTTTCATCAATGATTTAGTATTGTTTGCTGTACTGGTGCTGGTCACTCATTTATTTTTTGAAGTATTAAAGCTACTGTAAATTTGCCTTCCTTCAAAGAAACTAATGTTTAATTTTTACCACTAGCAGTTATGAAGTTGGCCTCAACATGTGCCTTAGTCTGGATGAGGAACGAACTAAGAGTTTATTAATGCTTTCGACTAGGCTCTACAATAAGCTTGTCGCAGCAGGTCACTTTATTTGCCAAATATGATCTCAAGCATTTACAATGTAAGAGGAAGCAACTAGTTGAAACCAGTTTTATTGCAGTAAGTGATCAGAGTCAAAGTTTGTTTCTTTGAAAGAAGGCGAGTTCAATAGTTTCTTTAAGTAATTAATGTTGGTATCATGAAATGTCTTTCAGGATTTGTTGTTCCAGCTGGTAGATCACCACTGAAGTGAAGAGTTGTGTAAATCTTAAAATTCTTGTTGACGAGTCTTTCAAACACCAGAGGCAAAATCTGTAACTCATCCTTCAAACACCAGTGGCAAAAAACTGGTTGTTACAACATTTATGCTAGGGTCTCACAAATACAACCATAGGAAAAGTTACAAAAAATACCATTTGCTCCCATTGAAGATGTTTGGTTATTAATTTATTTCTGTTTACACATTAAGTCCTTTTGTGTACCCTGAAGCTGAGTCTGGTGTATGTGTATTGTCTTGCCTGTGATGCACCACTACATATAACCTGTGTCTGTGTACCTCTGTAGTGATGAAGACTGGAATGAGTTCAATGACATTAACAAGATCATCATTCGCCAGCCAGTCAGGACAGAGTACCGTATCGCCTTTCCGTACTTGTACAACAGTATGCCCTTCAAGGTCGAGTTGTCCTGGTGAGTTCTGGCTTTCATTCCCAGTGTTATAGTCTGCGTGTTCAATTCAAAATTTGTCTTGGCCTTTTTAATGAAGAACTAGATGTTTTTATCTGGCTTGTTAGGAGGCAATGTTTTGATTTTCACCTTCAACTACTGCGATTCTCCACTTGTTTTGCACAAAAATAATTATTTTCCATTTTTCATTACTGAAATTAATGGAAAATTTATTAAGAGTTTTATTGACATGTACACAATGAAAACCATACGAGTAATTGATTAAGATTTTCTTAGTCATTATTTTTGTGGAGAAATTAGACAAAAAGGAATTTCACTTGTCAGACATATAGTTTGGTAAATAAGTTAAGAAATACCATATACTTAGTAGTAGGAGGGATTACGTCTGCTTTTATTTTTGTGTGTCAGTCATTTGTCTTGATATGTTTTGCATTGACTTTGAAGAACTAAAATCATTGCTTGTGACCTGTTAAAATTCAAACATGGGCCATTGTTGGGATCCTCAGTATCCTGTCGCCATGTGACGTGTTCAGGTCTAAGCTTTGAGTAAGTGCTATTTTCAAGCTGTGTTTTTGTTTTGGAAAAAACACCATGTCCTATTCAAAATGGCTGCTTTCTGCCTTAAAATCAGTCATATCCCTTATTTCTTTGATAACAACAATTTAATTGAACTTTCCATTTTTCGAGTATTTTTGTGCAGTGTTCAGTTTGTTTTGATTATTTGCTGTTTACATGTTTCCCCACATGTTCTTCCAGGTACCACACACCCAATGTTGTGTTCATCAAAACAGAGGATCCAGATCTACCAGCATTCTACTTTGATCCTCTCATCAATCCAATTTCACACAGACATGCTGTCAAGGTATTTCACGTGCAGTTGTGTAACAATTTCAAATCTAGCTCATCTTTTTAAAGTACCTTGTGTTCTGTAATCTAGGCTGTGTCTGACGCCATGTGGTTATTGTTGTGTGAGCAGCTTAGATAAATCTGCAGTCAAGCCCATCGGTGTGTACATTACGCCCAGGACATGAGTTGGGATAAGAACTTTGCCTTGTTAAACTTAATACTTTCCTTAGTATCACAGAAATTGCACTATAAAAAATGACATTTTAATAAGTGAAGGGCACTGTATTGACATGCCCGCACATATATTCAGCTCTCCTAAATATATGCCCGGGTGTGTGTACTGAAATTGACATTTTCTGAATATGTGTCTCCCTGCTTGTCTGCAGAGGAAAGATGTAGACGCAAGATTTTGTTCTAGTCCTTTTACACGTTGAGCCCTTATTGATAAAGAGTGTCCTAGTGATCTGTGTCTGTGATTTGTGCCTGTGTAGTTGGTTACTTTAACTCGCGCTCTTCCATACAGGGTACGGAGCCCCTGCCAGACGATGACGAGGAGTTTGAGCTGCCCGACTTTGTACAACCATTTATGCAGGAGACGCCTCTGTATACAGACAACACGGCCAATGGCATTGCGCTACTCTGGGCCCCGCGGCCGTTCAACATGAGGTCTGGCCGCACCCGGAGAGCCCTTGACATTCCTCTGGTTAAGACTTGGTATGTGTACCTGTGATTGACATGTGAATAGACTAATAATTAAGGCAACGTTGATACAGTAACTAAAACTTGGTTAAATTTGAAACCTACCATTGTTGGGAAGCTAAGTTTGAGCCTGGATTTCACTTTTTGTTCTCACAACAAACAACTAATGTGCTCTGTCATATTCAATGTATTGTTCAGTTTTGTCATGTGAAAAATAAGCTTTCAATGACAGCCTTGTGTTATTCAAATTGTTAAGATGAGGAAATTTGATGCATAGTCTATAACTCGAGTAATTCCATAGACCAGGGAGTGGCTAATTTGAAGGGATATCGAAAAATAACAAAATTCTGCTCAACATTCTGCCTGACTGAGTCAAGTATTCTTCTGTTCACTGCATTGTTTTACGATATCTGATGATCATGGTGATGTCCTTGTCCAGGTACCGAGAACACTGCCCAGCTGGTCAACCAGTCAAGGTGCGAGTGTCCTACCAGAAGTTGTTGAAGTACTATGTACTCAACGCACTCAAACACAGGCCACCAAAGGCACAGAAGAAAAGGTAATTGATGATGAAAATAAGAACATTGTCTGGAAGCACATAGCAATACCACTTGTTGTTTTAAAAGCTTACTGTGGGAAGTAGACAGCATTGCCGCCCTGGTGACTGATGCAGCTATTAGTCCAGAATTGATCAGATTTTCAAGTAGTATCCGAAAGGGAAGATTCAGATGTATATTAAATTCTGATGCTTGTTGCATTTCACACGTACGTGAAAAAATCTTGTGATATTTTTACCATCTGTTCCCAGGTACCTGTTCCGGTCATTCAAGGCGACCAAGTTTTTCCAGTCGACCACGCTGGACTGGGTCGAGGTCGGTCTGCAGGTGTGTCGCCAAGGTTACAACATGTTGAACCTACTGATCCACAGAAAGAACCTCAACTACCTTCATCTGGACTACAACTTCAACCTGAAGCCGGTCAAAACGCTAACCACCAAGGAGCGTAAGAAGTCCCGGTTTGGTAACGCATTCCATCTGTGTCGTGNGACTGATGCAGCTATTAGTCCAGAATTGATCAGATTTTCAAGTAGTATCCGAAAGGGAAGATTCAGATGTATATTAAATTCTGATGCTTGTTGCATTTCACACGCACGTGAAGAAATCTTGTGATATTTTTACCATTTGTTCCCAGGTACCTGTTCCGGTCATTCAAGGCGACCAAGTTTTTCCAGTCGACCACTCTGGACTGGGTCGAGGTCGGTCTGCAGGTGTGTCGCCAAGGTTACAACATGTTGAACCTACTGATCCACAGAAAGAACCTCAACTACCTTCATCTGGACTACAACTTCAACCTGAAGCCGGTCAAAACGCTAACCACCAAGGAGCGTAAGAAGTCCCGGTTTGGTAACGCATTCCATCTGTGTCGTGAGATCCTGCGACTCACCAAACTTGTGGTGGACAGTCATGTACAGTACAGGCTGGGAAATGTGGACGCCTTTCAGGTGGGTAATGGGCGTGGTTGTTAGAGTGGGCTAAATGTCTGACTTGTTGTTCTGGAGACTGTGTGTACGTATCGTGTTGATTGACCTGTCGAGTGGCAGTCTACTCTGTGTGTAGCTTGTATCAGTTAATAGATGGATCAGTTGAATTTAATACTGAACCAAGTGGCATGGTTTGGCTTAATTTGTAAAATAGTGCTTTGTGATGATTGGCAAATATGACATGCTATGGGTTCTCACTGTCCCTTTATGTACTAGGTACCAGTCTGGGGTGGTAAATTAATAGATATGATGATTCATTGAAGTAGCACATTATGGTTAGTAATTCTTCGCTTACTTGGCACACAATATGGCTGACAAATTAATATCTGTTTTGTTACAATTGTCCTCAAAAGTAAGTGATTAAGAACATTCTAGTCTGTTACAAGAATAGTTTGCAGTGTGTAGATGTCATTAGACAACATTAATTTTGTTAGATTTGCATTATTTGCAAAAGTTAATCAGCCGTTGAAAAAAAGAGTATGTCCACTTTGGCAATTATTTTTGTTTAAAATATAAGTGGAAATTACCATATTGACTGTGGCAAATTTTCTTTGAACAATTTGTTAATGTTATTCTTGTTTTACCGTTCTTTAATTCTCTGTTTAGCTTGCTGATGGTCTCCAATATGCCTTTGCTCACGTGGGTCAGTTGACTGGCATGTATCGGTACAAGTACAAGTTGATGAGACAGATCCGCATGTGCAAGGACTTGAAACATCTCATCTACTACAGATTTAACACTGTGAGTATTGTCTGGTACTGGGACCTGTGACATGAAAAAGGACTTAAGACTCTAGTCCGAAATTTAGAACACGGAAATTTTTTTTCATTTTCAGTAGTTTAATGCGTAGATTTTCGTGTATTTTTTAACACAGCCTCAGAAATCACTTTGGCATTAAATCCAGGTTCTCATTCATTCCCTTGCATGCATTCACTAGTATGACCGATCTCGGAGGAGTAAAAGACACCTTTGGGCAATGCTCTATTGTCTGCCAGCAAGACCAGTATTCCAAACTGGGTTTACTAAGCTGTAGTCTGAAGCTCAAACCACTGAGCCACATAGTCTAATCATTTCTGTTAAAAACATCTTTAGAACCAGTCCAGTTCATGCTTAGTGGTTTACATTGAGTTTAAAACTCACTCACTCAAGTCACTGTTGTTTATACAACATTGTTCATGTTCATCCATGTGGTACACCATTAACTACTGTCCTCTGTTTACAGGGTCCTGTCGGTAAGGGTCCAGGCTGTGGCTTCTGGGCACCGGGCTGGAGGGTGTGGCTCTTCTTCATGCGTGGTATCACGCCTCTGTTGGAGCGTTGGTTGGGCAATCTGTTGTCCCGTCAATTTGAGGGTCGTCACTCGAAGGGTGTCGCCAAAACTGTGACCAAGCAGAGAGTGGAGAGTCACTTTGATCTGGAGTTGAGAGCAGCAGTGAGTGCTACTTTTGACACGAGTTTGCTTGATTAACAAACATTTGCTGTTATTAGTATAGATGTATTTGATTCTTATTTAAGACTGTTGACAATGTCTAACATTGATCAGGCTATTTGTTTATATTAATATACGTGTAACGACTGTCTAGGTGATGCATGACATACTGGACATGATGCCAGAGGGGATCAAACAGAACAAGGCGCGTACCATCCTACAGCACTTGAGTGAGGCCTGGAGGTGTTGGAAGGCCAACATTCCATGGAAGGTCAGTGCACGATATCTTTGCCTGGGCACTGTCCTGCTATAGATGGCATTTTTTAGAACTAGTGGATGAAACCAGTTTTCCATAGCAAACTTATTTTTTTTCACTTATTAGTAGAATGGAAAGTTTGTTGTTTCTTCGCAAATTATACGAGTGCCTTGATTGAATTTAAGAATTGACATTTTGTCTGCACTGAAATATCTTGAAGAACTTCATTCATTCTGATTGTCTCGTCATTAAATTGTTTAGAGTTCCAACTTGTTTAATTTACACATTTGCACAAATCCACCTAAATGTGAACCAATATTTGGACAATCTGTTTCAGGTGCCTGGCCTCCCAACGCCCATTGAGAACATGATCCTGCGCTATGTGAAGGCCAAAGCTGACTGGTGGACCAACACTGCTCATTACAATCGTGAGCGTATACGTCGTGGTGCCACTGTCGATAAAACTGTGTGCAAGAAGAACCTTGGCCGACTGACCAGGTTGTATCTGAAGGCAGAGCAAGAGAGACAGCATAACTATCTGAAGGTGAGCTGTCAATTAGCTGTATTTAGGGGTGTATCATTGTAAATAGTATTGGGGGATGATCGGAAAGTTATGGGTGTGATTTGTGGTGTTTTTGATTGTAACTAGTGGTGCGTTATGTAAATAGTATTTTTGGGGAACTGCCATTGAAGTTAGCATGTGTGGCTTGAGTTTTTTTAGGTCGTCACTTGATCTATGTTGTGGTCTGTTATCATTAGGGCAGGGGTGTGGCTTATATATGGTGAGCTTTGGATGGGATTGGTAAATTTTGTTCTGAAAATACACAAAAATGTTGAGTGAAGTCAGTACTGTGTAATTTTCGCTCTTTAGGATGGACCATACATCACAGCTGAAGAGGCTGTCGCCATCTACACAACAACAGTTCACTGGCTGGAGAGCAGGAGGTTCTCACCCATCCCATTCCCTCCTCTCTCTTACAAGCACGACACAAAGCTACTTATTCTGGCCCTGGAACGACTCAAGGAGGCTTACAGGTGACTACAACTGTCTTCATTACAGCTGGCTAATGACTGTGCAGGCTGGGGATTTCCTGCATTTTTTGTGGCTGTGATAACAAACCTCTATACCAAGTTCTAAAGGCAATGTTATTTACAAGTAGTGTTAGTCAACTGTTGCGTTTTTTGCCTCCTACTCATTATTTGAGCGTAGATGTCTATTCTTGTTCAGGTTAGGGTGTGACTTGCTAATTTTTTTGATCTGTTGATAGACGATGCATGTGCATCCCATGTTAGACAGTTATGGGAAATTTCAGACTTGGTGTCCAGTCATTGACGTCACATTTCAGATGCTTTTACTCATTTTTTGCGGAAAGTCGTAGGTGTTTCTTGATGTTGCTGTGTTGTGATGTTTAGTGTGAAGAGTCGATTGAACCAGTCACAGCGTGAAGAATTGGGACTGATTGAGCAAGCCTATGACAATCCTCATGAAGCCCTGTCTAGGATCAAGCGTCACCTGTTGACACAGAGAGCTTTTAAAGAGGTAATTTACATTAGTCGTAACTGCAGCTTTTGCAAGTGGAGAGTAAAACCCAGGAATTCAAACAGAGAGTGGAAGCAAAAGGCGGCAGATTTCTGTTGCCTGTGTCTAGTCTTACAGTTGGAGTTGGGATAGTGGTTTACAAATAGTTTACAAATTATATAGTGATAAGCAATGTCTTGACGTTAATACTATTGTCATTTTTGTCTGATGGTTGAGACCATATCATGGTCTTCTGTAGGCTGTCATTTTACGTTTTAGTCATCTGTGTCATCCCATTGGTACTTTTGGTAATGCATTTGTGACTTTGATGTTCTGCAGGCTGGAACGTTGATACCTTATCATCCCCTGTAACGGTTAGTCATTGGCTTTGTCATCGCAACTTCTTGTAATAATGCCTGTCTTATGGCTGAGACCTTATCACCCCCTGTAGGCTGGCATTGAGTTCATGGACCTGTACAGCCACCTGGTGCCTGTGTATGACATTGAGCCTTTGGAGAAGATAACAGACGCCTACCTGGACCAGTACCTGTGGTATGAAGCAGACAAGCGCCGCCTCTTCCCACCCTGGATAAAGCCGGCCGACACGGAACCACCACCGTTACTAACCTACAAGTGGTGTCAAGGTATGCAGTTCAGGTTCTCGTCTATGTTTTTCTTGTGGGCTAGGTTTGCGATGTTGAAACAATTTTTAAAATATATGCAAAATTTGATTGAATTTTGAGTTTCCTATTTAGGGCTGTTCCAGCAAAATCTGTATGGGGGGAAGGCACTTTTATTTCGTACGCACCGCCCATATTTTTCATTTATTTCTCCAACCCATGACCCATAATTTTTTGATTATTTTTAATAGGTTAAAATATAAAATCCAACACTTGTAAACAAATTGCCTCCAGGAGGACCTGTTAAGAACTTAGATGATTGACAGACAAGAACTAGTTGTCTTGTCCAATATTGTCAAAAACTAAAGTAGCCTGTGAGCAATACTTTTGGCAGCCACCAGGTGTCTCTGTTCACCATGTGTCTTTAATTTCAATGAACATTTTTTCAATTATAAGGATCTATGAATCTCAAACTGTCTCTACGAACTCTTTTATACTTCTATGTCAAGTGAATATTGGAACTTGTTTATCTTACTCCTCATACTAGTTTTTACATCAAATATCTAAGTGTTATCTTTCTAGTGCTACTTTGTACCACTGTGTCAGTATACATGTTATCTGTCTGTGTTAGGTATCAACAACTTGGCTGATGTGTGGGACACAGCCGAGGGCGAGTGTAATGTGATGATGGAGTCTCACTTTGAGAAGATATATGAGAAGATTGACTTGACCTTGCTTAACAGGCTGCTCCGTCTCATTGTTGACCACAACATAGCTGACTACATGACAGCCAAGAACAATGTGGTCATCAACTACAAGGTGAGTGAAAGGCTGTGGGTGTGTCGTTAGTGGTGAGCCTACAACATAGCTGACTACATGACAGCTAAGGATATCTTGGGCCATTTGAACTGGGATAAACCGGGATGCTGCCTAACGTGACTGTATGACTTGGTGTTTAGTGGGAAGGCCGACTCATCAATAACCTTGCCTGTTACAGGACATGAACCACACCAACTCTTATGGTATCCTGCGCGGTCTTCAGTTTGCCTCATTCGTCGTCCAATTTTACGGTCTAGTCATGGACTTGCTTGTGCTGGGCCTGCAACGTGCCAGTGAGATGGCTGGACCACCACAGATGCCTAATGACTTCCTGACCTATCAGGATGTCATGACTGAGTCGTCGCACCCCATAAGGCTGTTCTCGCGTTACATTGACCGTGTGCATGTGTTCTTCAGGTAAGTTGGACATGAAAACCTGAGGTGAAGAGGTTAGGTGCTAGTCAACGGCCACGGAAGTTATATTGTACATTGTTGATGGGAAGCTGAAGTAATTTGAGGTTTTGGGGGAAGACTTTCAATGTGTAATTCGTACGTTGATATTCTATGCGTCGAATAAAAACATGAATGTTAGGGAAGATTTATTTGGAAGTTTTCATGTCAGCAACTTCACTTCTGTAAAACGTAAGAGCATCGTTGTATTGCAATAATAAATAGGTTTCTTGAGAACTTGTTTTTGATATTGAAACCAGGTGTTGTGTGACTTTTAGTCCAGTAATTGTGCAACACTAGTTTAAGAACTTCTACACAACGCAAGGTGCATGTTTTTGTTGTAATACCGCAGGTTCTCGGCTGAGGAGGCGCGTGACTTGATCCAACGCTACCTGACTGAGCACCCTGATCCCAACAATGAGAACATTGTGGGTTACAACAACAAGAAATGCTGGCCACGTGATGCACGCATGAGGCTGATGAAGCATGATGTCAATCTGTGAGTATTGGGTGGATTGTGAAAGGAAATGGAAATGTCGCGCTGTTGAATCTTTACAAATAAATCAACTTGGTGGTCACATGAGCAAGAGTTTCTGCTCTGTGCCCCTGACAAAGGGTCCGAGATGGATCCGAAATGTAGGCGCTAATAGGTAACCCTCATTACTGAACTTGGTATCTCTGTTTGTAGGGGTCGTGCGGTATTCTGGGACATCAAGAACCGTTTGCCTCGCTCGGTCACCACTGTTCTATGGGAGAACAGTTTCGTGTCTGTGTACAGCAAGGACAACCCCAACCTGCTGTTCAACATGTGCGGCTTCGAGTGTCGTATCCTGCCCAAGTGTCGCACAACACACGAGGAGTTTACGCACCGCGACGGTGTCTGGAACCTGCAGAATGAGGTGACTAAGGAGAGAACGGCGCAGTGCTTCCTTCGCGTCGACGACGAGTCTATGTCGCGGTTCCACAACCGGGTGAGACAGATCCTGATGGCATCTGGCTCCACCACGTTCACAAAGGTTGGTATTGTTTCTGAAGTCAGTCATGCTGAATTTGCATGTGATTGGAATCAGTCATTGACTTAAAATAACTAAGGCTGTGTTTTTCAAGTAAGTAGTGGAATATTAATCGTGAGAACTTATTGGTAATGCAACGGCGGATAATAATTTGTGCTGAGAAAGAGACCAGCTATGTCATTGAGCAACTGAATTACCTTCTCTCCATTTGCTCTTTCTCTACTGCTACAGAGAGTGTCCAGATTTGCAACTTGTATAATTTGAATTTTTAAAATTACATTTGCGTTGTTTTCAAATACTCTGTCTTGCCCAGATTGTGAATAAGTGGAACACAGCTCTAATTGGCCTGATGACCTACTTCCGTGAAGCTGTGGTCAACACCCAAGAGCTACTGGACCTGCTGGTCAAGTGTGAGAACAAGATCCAGACACGTATCAAGATCGGCCTTAACTCCAAGATGCCTAGCAGGTTCCCACCCGTCGTCTTCTACACGCCGAAGGAGCTCGGCGGTCTGGGCATGCTCTCCATGGGTCACGTGCTCATCCCGCAGTCAGATCTGCGCTGGTCCCGTCAGACAGATGTAGGCATCACGCATTTCCGCTCGGGCATGAGTCACGATGAGGACCAGCTGATCCCCAACTTGTACAGGTGAGTTCAGGTGATACTAAGGTTTTGTTTCATGAAATCTCAAGAGATAAGTTTTAATACCCTTCACCCCATCCTTGTTCTGTATGGGCACATGTGCCCTTGCTGATCTATGACTCCACTGTATCACTGTTTGTATTTGTCTTTGAGGTGCATTCTGTGGACCCATCAAACTTGAAAATGCAAAAAAAAATTGCAGGCAGTCTGATACACGTTGTACCAGACGTGCGCAGGCCTCGCATGTGGGCCCGTTGCACTGATCAC
Organism: Phoronis australis; assembly: GCA_002633005.1. Taxonomy (NCBI): domain Eukaryota; kingdom Metazoa; phylum Phoronida; family Phoronidae; genus Phoronis; species Phoronis australis. The sequence continues at coordinate 223,696 of NMRA01000219.1, read as the reverse complement.
CTGGAACTAGTTTTATGCTTTATTAATATATAGTTAAAACGGAGCTGAGGAGCTAGAAACCTGACTCAAGGGTTTAACAGTGTAGCCCAGTGGGACTCGAACCTACGACCTCGGGTAAAGAAAGCGGACACCTATCACACTAGGCCACACTGCCTCCTCTCTTGAAAATGCAGGATCACGCTGAGAGTTCGCGAGATATCACCATTAATTTCAAGCTGAGCATGTAAACTTGCTAGGTTTTCTTGCGTGTTTCTTTAGTCTATGGAACCAGACCCAGATACATCATGTGTTTAGAGAGCAGGTTCATCCATCACCATCCATCACATGTCATCCCAACTGTCATTACCTTAAGATCCCACTTATTCACATATGTTCAGGTATATCATGCCATGGGAGAGCGAGTTCATTGACTCACAGCGTGTCTGGGCTGAGTATGCTCTCAAACGGCAGGAGGCCAATGCACAGAACCGCCGACTCACCCTGGAGGACCTGGAGGACAGCTGGGACCGTGGCATACCGCGTATCAACACTCTGTTCCAGAAGGACCGACACACGCTGGCTTATGACAAGGGATGGCGTGTGCGCACTGACTTCAAGCAGTATCAGGTAGGGGCTTGCTTCACCTCAACCATTGAGGTGGTAGTAAAAACTGGCAAAGCTATGAAAACTGTCTCGGAAAACCTGAAATTATCTTAAGTCTTGAGATTAAGTTACGGATTACAAAGAAGGCTAAGGTTTTGATTTAGAATGTTTAGATTGTAGATTAGTGTGAAATGATAAAGCAACACCCATGATCATTTATGGGGAACTCTACATTCACCAGGTGGCAGTAGTGTGGCAAGTGACTTGCCCATAGAAGTGCCTGCAATCACGTAATCACATGGCACCGTTACACTGCGAATGCCCCCATTTTAAAAAGTGCTTTCTATTCTCAATCTATCCAGATGTTAAAAAGAGGGACCTTTCTTCATTAGCGCCCTCTTGTGAATATCCAGCCGCCCCATTGTGCTTGATGAATAATTCACCAGTTTTTCATCTAATCAAAACATACTGACTTATCTAGAACTGTTTCTTGGTTGTACGAGTCATTTTTGCATACTCTGAAAGAGGAAAGTTTCTAAAAATGTCCACAGCTTGTTTTGGTCCAGCCCTACTTAATATTGTCCTATTTATTCTTCAGGTGTTGAAGCAGAACCCGTTTTGGTGGACCCACCAGCGTCACGACGGCAAACTGTGGAACTTGAACAACTACCGCACAGACATGATACAGGCCTTGGGAGGGGTGGAGGGTATACTGGAACATACCCTATTCAAGGGGACCTACTTCCCAACATGGGAGGGTCTCTTCTGGTACGTATTTGCGAGACTGATGAACGTAGCGTGCCTGTTAACACCGTCTTGTGGTTGTTTGTAGGCTCTTTTGTCGGTTCTGTTATCAAAATCCTTGAACATGTGGCAAGTTTTGGCAGATTTAAATGAATATGCCATTATTTCAGATTTCTCGCCTTTCATCTTATCCTTACCAAAAATCTGCGCAATTTTTTATCGTGCTATAGATACGGCTTAATTCACTGTTGGCTTCATAGTTTTCTGACAGATCATCAACTGGTTCACTGCTTTGGCACCAAAATGTACTTTAAGTGTTTGAATGTTTTGGTAACTGCATTTTCCTGTTTCAATCATATGCAGGTGTCGTCCGTCAGTTATTTTTTGTCTTGGGATGTTCATGCTTACTACTGATATATACCGTATAACGAAAGTGGATTTTTACGGAACTACTAACACATGTGTTCATTTATTTACTTATTGTGTCTTTGACCTTGCCATTTCAGGGAGAAAGCTAGTGGTTTTGAAGAGTCGATGAAGTTCAAGAAACTGACCAATGCTCAGCGATCCGGTTTGAACCAGATCCCCAACCGACGATTCACACTGTGGTGGTCACCAACCATCAATAGGGCCAATGTGAGTGTCCTGCTACTATAGATATGAAGCCTAGCAACGGTAGGGCTAACTTTAATTTTATTGAACGTCTGCTCCAGTCAGCTTTCATCATTTCACAATGTTTTTTACACGGTTGTCGTTTGCTTTTAACAACAGTCATTAATATGTGTTGATAAAACAAACACACAAGGGCAGGGTCACTATGGTGGGAGTCTCCACTTTATTCAACTCCTCACTGTCTCCTTGTGCTTGTCTCATTAACTTAACTCTCCATCTCTCCCGCAGGTGTATGTGGGTTTCCAGGTACAGCTTGATCTGACCGGCATCTTCATGCACGGCAAGATCCCCACGCTCAAGATCTCGCTGATCCAGATTTTCCGAGCTCACTTGTGGCAGAAAGTTCACGAGAGCGTAGTCATGGATCTGTGTCAGGTGTTTGACCAGGAGTTGGACGCGCTCGAGATTGAGACGGTGCAGAAAGAGACCATTCATCCGCGCAAGTCTTACAAGATGAACAGCTCCTGCGCAGATATCCTGCTCTTTGCCGCTTATAAATGGAACGTCTCCAAGCCATCACTGCTGGCTGACTCAAAGTAAGTGGATGGATGCAGTCTGAATGCTGAAGTCATTTAAGCCTGGTTTTAAAGTCGAGTTAGTATGGAAAGCACTGTTTATTACAACATTCCATACGCTTTGGATAGTTTTGGTGGTAGCTTCAGTCTGTTCTCAGAATTGTTGACAATGAATATCAAATTCCCATGTTATTTCAGAGTTTGTTTTGGAGGGCTGATTACAGGTTGATATGTGGGAGGCTACTGTCTTAAAAATTGCTTTTATTTATTTGGTAATAAAATAATACTGAGGATAGGGTGTGTAAAAGTGCAAGTACCTTTTCCCCTCCCAAACTCTCATTTTCATACTTTCCTTCACATTTTGGTTGTAGAAAGTTTCATTTGTGTGAGCTGACGGCTTGTTATCAATACGCAGAGCAAACTGTTGATTGTTTAAAGTTACAATTTCTGTGTGTTAGGGATGTAATGGATGGTGCCACCACTCAGAAGTACTGGATCGACATCCAACTGAGATGGGGTGACTACGACTCGCATGACGTGGAGCGATATGCCCGTGCTAAGTTCCTGGACTACACCACAGACAACATGAGTATCTACCCGTCCCCTACTGGCGTGCTCATCGCCATTGATCTCGCTTATAACCTGCACAGGTGTGTGAAATGCCAGATGTTCACTGCAGTGTTGTGCAATGCCTTTGAAGTCTTAGTGCACCTGCCTTTTGTTTAACATGAACCTCGTCTCGGCTTGTCCATCACTTAAATTAGAAGTACAAGCCTTGATGTATTGGCATGATGACTTGTTGGGGCTTTGTGGGTTGTGACTTTTATAACAATGTGGTTTTCTGAATGTAGATATTACTTGCCACTCTGGACTTAATGTTAGAACTAAAATGGACAAAATGACTACCAAGGTAGTTGGGTTGTTTTTTTGCTATAACATATAATTACTACTCTAGTGTTGTCTAAAAGTTTGCAAAATAAAGGTTGCAACTTAGAGTTGGGTAGCACAAAGTTTGTATTTTCTAGGAGGGATAACAAAAGTATCTCTACAGTGCCTTTGGTATTAACTGGTTCCCTGGTGCTAAACCATTAATTTGTGTCTGCTTTTATCTCCACTCAGTGCCTTTGGTAACTGGTTCCCTGGTGCCAAGCCCCTCATTCAACAGGCTATGGGTAAGATCATGAAGGCCAACCCTGCACTGTACGTGCTGCGTGAGCGTATCCGCAAAGGCTTACAGCTGTACTCATCGGAGCCTACTGAGCCATACCTATCATCTCAGAACTACGGCGAGCTGTTCTCCAATCAAATCATCTGGTTTGTTGATGACACCAACGTCTATCGGGTCACTATTCACAAGGTATCCAAATCTTACCAGATTTTTTTTTATTGCAACTTAATGAAAGTATGGTTGGGTTTTTGCAAGGGCAGTCGCTTTTGATCAATTTCTTTCTAAGTTTTAATATTGATTGTATGATGTGCAGATTTGCATCAGACTAAGTATAATTGCAGACGTGGAATGTACTTTATTTCTTTTTCCTGATTCTTTCTATTCTCTTTGATATGCACAAGTATTAGAATGGGCAATGCAATTTGAATTGCTAAACCTTGCAGAATGTTTTTTATGCGCCCACATATTTATATGTGGACGCATTATGCCNCTGGACTTAATGTTAGAACTAAAATGGACAAAATGACTACCAAGGTAGTTGGGTTGTTTTTTTGCTATAACATATAATTACTACTCTAGTGTTGTCTAAAAGTTTGCAAAATAAAGGTTGCAACTTAGAGTTGGGTAGCACAAAGTTTGTATTTTCTAGGAGGGATAACAAAAGTATCTCTACAGTGCCTTTGGTATTAACTGGTTCCCTGGTGCTAAACCATTAATTTGTGTCTGCTTTTATCTCCACTCAGTGCCTTTGGTAACTGGTTCCCTGGTGCCAAGCCCCTCATTCAACAGGCTATGGGTAAGATCATGAAGGCCAACCCTGCACTGTACGTGTTGCGTGAGCGTATCCGCAAAGGCTTACAGCTGTACTCATCGGAGCCTACTGAGCCATACCTATCATCTCAGAACTACGGCGAGCTGTTCTCAAATCAAATCATCTGGTTTGTTGATGACACCAACGTCTACCGGGTCACTATTCACAAGGTATCCAAATCACCCGTGTCATCTGCAGTACAATATATAAATTTCAGAAATGAAAAATAGTCTTACCAGATTTTTTTTATTACAACTTAATGAAAGTATGATCGGGTTTTTGCAAGGGCAGTTGCTTTTGATCAATTTCTTTCTAAGTTTTAATATTGATTGACTGTATGATGTGCAGATTTGCATCAGACTAAGTATAATTGCAGATGTGGAATGTACTTTATTTCTTTTTCCTGATTCTTTGTCATTCTCTTTGATATGCACAAGTATTAGAATGGGCAATGCAATTTGAATTGCTAAATCTTGCAGAATGTTTTTATTTAAGTTTAGGACATTTTATGTAATCTAGGTTTGATTTATTTCAGACTTTTGAGGGCAACTTGACAACGAAGCCGATCAACGGCGCCATCTTCATTTTTAACCCTCGTACTGGACAACTGTTCCTGAAGATTATCCACACGTCAGTGTGGGCAGGGCAGAAACGTCTTGGTCAGGTGAGACCCAGTTGTTGCTGCTCCTACCAAGATAATGGTTGGATATAACTTGCCCAAATTTTGAGAACCAGTTTTCTCCACTGAATAGCGGGTATCAAACTGGTTCTCAAAATACGGGCACGTTTTATCCGACTATTACCCCTGCCACTACTAATAACACAATAACTAAACAGAGAGGATTGTGTAATGTAATAATAAGATAGTTGATGTGTTTATTAACCTGCCAGAAGTTAGGTTTTACTGAAGTTCAAGAACATTATCAGACTGCACTCATAAGAAATAATTTGACAAAATAATGGGTGATGACCCCTTGTGGTGGCTCATTCTAGCTACTCTCATGAGAATTATGTTTGCACTCTACTGTCATGATGGGCAATTCCTGGTCATTTTGTTTGCTTATTTTTGACATGTACTGTACAATTGTTGGGCAATGTTATTGTGGTGGTGATTATACTTGTTAGTTACTCTTTGTCCTAGTTGTCACTTTTATAACAAAAAGCCAACTGTAGGATTAATTTTTGGTCAAAAAAACTCAATTCAATGGTTGAATGCATCGATGCGCTGGATTAAAACACAGTCACGTTGGTACATAGCACCTGGTAGCAGTAGTTTCTACATGTCATTCAGTGTATCTGCTTGACTAGAGTTGATGTTGATTATACTGACGCGAGGCACTGTTTCAGCTGGCCAAGTGGAAAACTGCTGAGGAGGTAGCAGCCCTCATCCGTTCCCTGCCGGTGGAGGAACAGCCCAAACAGATCATTGTCACACGCAAGGGTATGTTGGACCCCCTCGAGGTCCATCTGCTCGACTTCCCCAACATTGTCATCAAGGGGTCTGAACTACAGCTACCATTCCAGGCTTGTCTAAAGGTAAGCTGCTGTTGTCATAAGATATTGCTGTATTCTATTATGGGCGTCCTGTTTATTTCTTATCCTGATAACTGTGTGAAGCTAAATTGCTACAAGTGTCTTAATATACACTCAAGGGGCTGTGTTTACACGAGTTGGTATGTTTGTCTTGGGTTAATATGAAGCAGTTCTGTTGCAGTCACATTCCAACATGTGTCATGTGTAGACATTTAAAAACAAGCACAAAAATAAATTCAGTTTTCCTTATCTTGTTTGTAACAGGTATATCCCAGTCCCATAAATTTGACTTCTGCTGAAATTGAATTCTTAGCTCACACAACTTCAAGTGACATATCCTAACAAGACACCATTCATTTTGATACTTCGACTTTTTATACCAAGAAGTCACTCGGCAGTTTTCGTGTCCTGATGGTAGTTATTTCCCCTTTACAGGTCGAGAAGTTTGGTGACCTCATCTTAAAGGCCACTGAACCACAGATGGTGTTGTTCAATCTGTATGATGATTGGTTGAAGACCATCTCCTCTTACACGGTACGTCAACTATCTAAAGAAAAGTGTAGCAGAACTTTCCTGGTTTTGAGCCATGTTTTAGAAAAATTTCCAGTCTGCCCATCTATGCATGGGCGGCACACCTTGGGGGGCTTTTTTCAGTGCTGCACTGCCCGTGCTATGCTGTACTTTATTCAGCCACAGTAGTGACAAATTTTTCAAGCAGCCGTTACCAGCTATTTTTCTCTTAGCTGTTCAATTTAGACCAAACTTAAAAAGTTTTAATTTCTGGTGCGCATGTCCGTCATTATAAAGTGAACATCCCAAGCTGAAGTGCTCATCCGCATCCTCCTAAATAAAAAGCTGCATGGAATAACTATATGGTAACAAAACTTACATAAATAAACAATGTGCAGAGTTATTTTATGAGTTTCTTTGCTACAGTTGGAAGTAATGTATTTTCAGACCTGTATTTAATTTTCTGATTCTGGCTACAGGCATTCTCTCGTCTCATTCTGATCCTGCGCGCGCTTCATGTCAACAACGACCGTACCAAAGTGATCTTGAAACCAGATAAGACGACTATCACGGAGCCCCACCACATCTGGCCGTCGCTCAGTGATGAAGAATGGATTAAAGTAGAGGTGGCCCTTAAAGACCTCATACTGGCTGACTATGGCAAGAAAAACAAGTAGGTCTCAACTGTGCCATGGAATTGGGATGAGTGTCAAGGTGGTCGTGCTTTTTTTACTCTGACTAATGCTATGTGCTTCATTTTGTAAGCAGGTCTAATGTTTGAAAGAAATTTGCAGTTCTTCCGTGCGCATAACGAAGTGTCACCTTTGTGGTGTGTTGTAGTATGTCATGACTAGATTACAATTATTACTCATTTCAGTGTGAACGTTGCTTCACTGACCCAGTCAGAGATTCGTGACATCATCTTGGGCATGGAGATCTCAGCGCCCTCTGCCCAGCGCCAACAGATCACCGAGATCGAGAAGCAGACAAAGGAGCAGTCACAGCTCACTGCCACAACGACGCGCACCGTTAACAAGCATGGTGATGAGATCATCACTTCGACGACCAGTAACTACGAGACGGCGACGTTCTCGTCCAAAACGGAGTGGCGTGTCCGAGCCATCTCGGCCACCAACCTGCATCTGCGGACCAACCACATCTACGTGTCATCGGATGACATCAAGGAGACTGGCTTCACATACATCCTGCCCAAGAATGTGCTGAAGAAGTTTATCACCATCTCTGACCTGAGGGCGCAGGTAGGGGTGGTCTCTTGGCTAATAGTAGAGGGGCTTGAAGTTGACATGTGCTTGGTGTTAAGTACAGTGTGTAATGGTTTCAACATGTAAACCTGCTGTTATTGATCAATTAAAAACTGACCTTTCATCATTTTATAACATTGTCACAGTGTTTGTGTTCCAACGTTCCAGGGATCATCTAATTGTAAATATAAATTTTAATGATAGAATATCATCGGTATGGTGTACGGGAAAGATATAATAATGCTTTTTTATGTGTATGATTTATTTAAAGTTTTCATGCCTTCTAGTTTTGTTGGGGATGGGTTAAAAGCACCGTGCTGAATTCTTTGGTGACAGGGATCATCTTGTGTCATCATTAGGTTATGTGTCACATTGTTTACTTGCTATTATCATCAGAAACAGAACGTATCTAACTTTCAACCGACTTTTCACAGATTGCTGGTTATCTGTACGGTGTGAGCCCTGCTGACAACCCTCAGGTGAAGGAGATCCGATGTATCGTGATGCCCCCACAGTGGGGTACACACCAGACAGTCCACCTCCCTAACATATTACCCAACCATGACTATCTCAAGGTATGCTGTTCATTCTAGTGCTCTATAATGACATGGACATGCGTGATCAAGTCGTTGAACTTAAGTAATCAGTTGTAATCATCATATTGATAGACTTGTGTAACTTTTTTATCAAATTTCCTATTTGGTCATGTTGACCCTGTGACTGTTGTCTCTGAAAAGTGAGCGTGCATATCTCTGTCATCTTCACACATTTGTAGTTGTAATGCTTAGATGACTTGTGCTCTTTCTGTGAAAAGGTTAAATGGTGGTGGTGGTGGTGGTGGTGGTGGTGGTAAATTTGTTTGATTTAATCCCACATAGAAAGTTCAGTGAACAGTAAATGGTGTAGCATCGTCGTACAATAGATGAATACTAATAGATTTATTTTTTTTTCTCTAACTTGGCATGTGCTCCCATGGTAGATGATTTACTGTTTATGTTGAAACACGTATGGGTGTATGTATAGTAATTAATGCATGTCGTCCCCAGGAAATGGAGCCTTTGGGATGGATTCACACCCAACCAAATGAACTGCCCCAGCTGTCGCCACAGGACATCACGACCCATGCCAAGGTGATGGCAGAGAACCCTGTCTGGGACGGGGAAAAAACAGTGGTTATTACCTGCAGGTTAGTCGGTTATCAATTGTCCATTGTTGCATTCTCTGAACAGTAACTATTAAAAGCTTTGACTGTAGCGGACATGATTGAAGGAATGTTCACCCCTTCGTTGCTTGATGTTTATGATGTACACTGTGGGCTGTTATCAGCATTTGGCGTTTGAAAAGAAAATAAGTATTGAATAGCAATAATAAATTAATTTAGTGATATAACGATGAGGTGATGAGTATGTAGTGAGTTTTGGCATTGAGTGGAAAAGCCAGTCAAAATGGTGACAAGTGGCATTGCCCGGGCACTTTTCTTGTATGTTGTCTAGGTTATTGGTGACTTTTGGAACGTCGAGGCAAGGCATTTCATCCCCTTACACCAGAGACAAAAATTTGTTAGCGAATGAATCTATTAGCAAATAAATGAATAAATCTGTCAATGCCTTGACTCTATAAGGTTGTCTGAACTAGAGAGTCTAGTTAGTCTTTGGTGCCTCTAGTTAGTCTTTGGTGCCTCTCTCGAGGGAATGAAATAATAACACATACCACTTGTGAGTAATTCACGTATATCTATAGAGCTGTATGTCTTGTATCTGCTTCATTATTACTTGTGCACTACTCATAAACTATTAAATTTGCTTATTATGTGCCCACATATATGTGGACTCATTATGCCGTGTCGGGCGTCCGTCCGTCGTCCAGCGTCCGCTGCTTTATCTCCAAAACCCTTTGACATACGTTCATGAAATTTGGCACACATGTTCCATTCATGAATGGGACGGCATGAGCGAACTTTCGGACGGATCCAAATACTGGTGTGCCTCCTGGTGGCAATTTTAGTTTTTTACGCTTACCTTTGTATCTTCAAAAGTCCTGAACGGATTTTCATGAAATTTGGTATGTAGGCACCTTTTAGTGAGGTGACGCTATCCTCCTGTTTTCGGATGGATTCGACGTAGTTTACGCCACCTAGTGGCCGTTTTTACTGTTTTCGAGGCTGTTTTTTGCGTCCACTTCTCTATCAACCAAACTGCTCAAAGGATGATTGTGAAAACTGACATGTATGTTCTTACAATGAAGAGGACGGTTGACGATGATTTTCCGACGATTTCGACTACTGTGGCGCCTCCTAGTGGTAGTTTTGTTCTTCGCCCATAGTTGTATCTCCTAAACCCACTGTAGGATCTTTATTAAATTTAGTAAGTTTATTTATGTGAAGATCGCACTAGACGACGACGACTTTTGGGCGGATCAAGCGGACACTGTGCCCACCAGTGGCAATTTCATTTTATTCTGTTTTCCTTTGTTTCTCTGAAGTTCGTTGACAGATTTCTATGAAATATGGCATGTTCCTTTTTTTTGAATGGCTTGTATGTTGTTGCGTCATCTAGTGGCCATTTTTATGATACAAATAAATAACCCTAAAAGCACACCATTTGCAATGCATTTGTGGTCGCATATCAACACTCCGCGTTGCTCTTGTTGTAACAATTTTGTGAAGATGGATATTTTAAAGGTCATTTGTTCACAAAGTCAACTGTATTTTCAGTTTTAATATACACATCATGTATTGATGAGTGACTGTGCTCGGAACTTAAGTAACTGTTAAGTTTATGCTGTCTCTGGAGTTATAAATATCCCTTTCATTTCCAGCTTTACTCCGGGCTCTTGCTCGCTGACTGCGTACAAGCTGACACCTAGTGGTTACGAATGGGGTCGTCAGAACACGGACAAAGGCAACAATCCCAAAGGTTACCTGCCGTCACACTACGAGCGCGTTCAGATGCTGCTCTCTGACAGATTCCTTGGCTTCTTCATGGTCCCTGGCCAAGGCTCATGGAACTACAATTTCATGGGTGAGTGAGATGCTGTAGTTTTAAGCCTGTAGGCTGAAGGGCAATGATTCGGTTGTAGTCCTTAGAGGAATTTATCGTGTTGCCTCGTGATTTTTTGTTGTGAAAATTTGATGACAGAACACTTGTGGGCAAGTTTGGAGCTTTACTTGTTATTAAGGGATTCAGAACATCTGGGAAACTGACATCACCTTGTGTGGGGCTAATATTTTGACTAGTAGATAGCTCGGTGTGGTGTTAGGAATTCAGGGAGGGGGGGGGTTATCCTGTCCTGAAAAAATCTGCCTCTCAGAAGGCACCTTTCCTGTCAGTTGAGTAATGCAGGTCCTGTTGGTAGATTGATTTACTCTCGGTCTTATCTGTGTAAAAGTCTTGCTTGCATGAATCTCATGACTTACAAACGGGTTAAACTACCTCAGGTGTTAGCTTACTATTTGTGTCTCCTCCTGTTGTAGGTGTCCGTCATGACCCCAACATGAAGTACGATCTTCAGCTGGCCAATCCCAAGGAGTTCTACCACGAGGTTCACCGACCGTCGCACTTTCTCAACTTCAGTAGTCTGGAAGAGGGTGAGGCCATGGGTGCTGACAGGGAGGACTTCTTCAACTGAACATCAGCGCTCTGCCAAGGGTTGTGTCTACAGCTGCAATGACTGATTGGAAGCTATTGACTGATCAGGGTTGTCGTGGAATGATAAAATGTCGGTGTGTCTATTGTTGAAGGATACCTTGAACTGTTTGTGTACACGTTCATTGGTAGCTGAATGAGCAAGACGGGTGATACATGGTTTATTGCTGTTGGCGGGAAGGTTCAGTTTCAGTCTTTGTGTGTGCACTCTGTCCAGTTGATGGCACCGTGTAGAATATTAAGTTGAAAAATATGCCACATTTGTACAGAAATAGATGGTCAGATTGTGTCTTTTTAAGCTGCATTGTGAAACATTGACATGTTTGTTTTAAAATTATTTTTTGAAGTTGAAAACTCTTAGATTTGACCGATACTTACAAAAGGTATATTGAGCACTGTTTGGGTAATATGACTAGCACATTCGGACATCAAGTCACTCAATGGCCATTGCTAAATGTTACGATTTAGTTTAATTTGTGAAGGTCATAAAAAGTCGTGATATAAGGCAAGGTACACTTGCTGTTGTCTGTCGTTATGATGTTATCAAAACGGAGGTCAAAGTTGTTATTTTCAGCTTAATACACTTTTTCATTCTTATTTTATCTTTGAGTGTTGCGCTCAATGTATCTTTAAGGATTGTATCAGCCACTTGGTCTACATCATGCTTTGCCATCGTTTTAGCCTTTGTCCATTGCGATGAATTCATCTGTTCAGTTGATGAGCATTATCACACTAACCGATGTTTTGGTGTATGTGAAGCATCTTATCTGATGGCATATGTGAATAGAGATTTTGTACAATATAAATTGATAATAAAATTACGGTTGTTTTTGTTTGTATAGTGACCAAATACTGATGGCCTTCGGTGCAGGATAACTCAGTCATGTCGTGCTAGTTAATTGAAAAAGAGAATTGGCTTGATTTAAAGCCACATGTAGAGCCCTCCTTGAAAAGCGTACTTTTGGTTCTTGGTTGGTGTTGAACTTTTTGTCGTGGTTTTTTTAGCAGGGTGAGTTTTGATGTTTTGGATTTAAGTAATCTGGTCCATTACATTATCAAAAACACCTCTCTTTGAGTTTGAGTACAGACCTGAATGTTTCAAAATCAGGAGATCAAGTTCGATTGAGAACACTTGGGCATTTTTGGCGCCTCGGATTAAGGCTCTGGAGAATTTCATATTTTGTGTCCCAAGAGCTGGCAGGCACAAAAATTGCCTATAGTCGTCAAGTACACTTTCCCAAGGATACTCGGCAGCACTGAAATTCCTACGAATACAGTCAATGATTGTTGGGTTATACTGCAACGGGTATCAGCCAAAGGTAAAGTACATAGTTTCATACCCAGACTCCAGTCTGCTACAGTTTACCAAACATTTGGTGCGTGATTAGTCAATCAAAGATGAAGTCATCGGTTGTATTTCAATCAGATGAACGGGATAAGCATGCTTTTAAAACCGTAACTAGCCATAATCCTGATTATAAATAAAGGGTATCCCCATACCCACTGCTCGTATCATCAGTGTTAGGAGCCGAGAACACTTTCGGTTCAGTACAAATATTCTTTTTTCGTACGTTACAAAGGTTATATCCGGAAAGAAAAAGTATGAAAATAAAATCGAGCAGCAATTCAGTAAATACGAGTATTAGAAAAATCACAGATGAAGAGAAAACTAAGTGATGCCTAGGGCAAATTTATTCGTGTTGGATTAGCTATGGTAACTGCTGAGACCATACACGTATAATTACCGAGTGTTCTTTGCCTGAGACAAAAAAGTTCAGCCCAGATTTCATATTTTTCCCTTGTGGGCATATGTGGCTTGTATTCCGCACTCTCCCAGTGCCAGATTCCGAACATCTGCTATTCTACACTAGCAGGCCATAAGCACAGTAGACAACTAGGGTAACTTGATTTCTCAGTGCCAAAATGAATATTATTTTCTGTTCTTTACCTCTTTATGATGGCTAAGCCATTGAGACTAGTACGCAAACTCAATCGCTAGAGCTACGTGCACAAATCTTGAACCTTCCGGTTCTTTGTAAAGTGTGATTCTTCTGAGGTTTTGTCCACCATGCTTGGTAGCAATATAAACACTTTGGTTTAATATAGGGATCTCAGTGCGGTCCAGTCTGTGTTCAACTAACATTGGGAAACCGGACGGTTCAGTGGTATCATGTAGTTGGACAGTACTTCTCTGCATCAACCGGAAATAGCAGTGTTGCCTTTTTTAATGTTTATTATGAAATATTCAGTACAATAAATATACATCCCCAGAATGCACCAAGAGGCATTGTATCTGGATTAAATAAATACAAAGAAATCTATATACAATTATTATACACAAATACACAAATTATAAAAAATGATGTTAAGATTACAATGACTTGGATTAGGAATGTAAATAAATCATTTTCATACACAATAAGTTTTTTTTACATGTAAACAATTTTATCCACTCACACAGAGATTTAATGTCAAAAATGAAATTTTGTTACTAATTTCATTTCTGTCGAGTTCTTTACATCCATGAAGAAAAAATTGCTATACATTTGAGGAATATCTGAATATGTTTTGCAAACATTGGGGTATTGTTCGAGTGTACCCGAATACCGCAAAGAAGTATTATGTTATTAAAATTATGTCTGAATTTGTCGTTGTTTAGGAATAAGAGTTCGCATCTTGATCTGTATAGATTGTTTTAAGGTTTCAAGGAAGTTGGAATGATATCCCTGGGACTGGCAAGTCGTGAGTAGTGGTATGCAGTAAGTTGTTTTTGAGACTGACGATTGAAGTTTTTTCTTTTATTTTGGATGGTAAGGAATTCCAATGCAAGTTCATGTCGTAGATCTCAGTGTCGCCGTCCGCCTTCATGACAAAAGTTCATCGTATTGTGTTGTGCAGGCCAATTACCACAATAGCTGCAATGAAATACAGACTTTGAAATGTCAAGGACAGGAACTGCTATTTTTTGACGCGTTTGGCTTTTGACATTGAATTCCTCTTGATTGAAAAGTTAGTGCAGAATCCTTCTTTCGCGAAAAAAACATATGAAAACAATTGGCCAAAACGCTGTGATGGGTTTTAATTGTTGACAACAGTTTTCAGTCGATGTGTGTTTACATTAATATATTCATTCAGCGAGGTAGATAATTTGCGTTTGCGTTGTCAAAGGCGGACAAAAGACTGGTCTGGTGGTTAACGAAAAAGATTGATACCAAGAAGCCTCTAAAAACCGGTATTGCCTACCACGGACTAAACGGGAGTGAGCCTATGTGATATTTTTTGTTCATCAAACTGCGGGAAGCAATAACCTGATTTGTATTTGAACACATATTGTCTCCTAGTTCTTTCCCTCAGTCATCTAGTTTACTGAGACAATTTATTTAATTGCTTCTCATGGATAACCTCATTCACGAGATGCAAACACTGAGTGGTGCACAGTTGTGAGGCATAGCTAAACCAAAACCGAGCTCGGTGACGTACGTACATGAGCATCTAGAAAAAGTTACCGGCCTTGATTTTGAAATGGCGAGAATTGGCTACTTAATCGTAAAAATCACAAAAACAAACGATTTTGCTGCATTATAGCTCTGGTCGAAGTTAATTACTAAAAGTCTATCCCGGCCGTATCCAAATGAATAATTCCAAAAATGTGTTTTCGTGGCCGCCGTAGCCGAGTCCATTTAATTCCACAGTGTTTGACTGATTCTGAATTTAGATTTGAAAATCTTGTACTCTCTACGTCATGTTGTAATGTGGGCCGCCGGAGGCCTGTTACATGAAATAAACCATATATGATTGACTGTATCATTAACTGTCCAGTTAAGAACCAAGGTCCAGGATGGAATCATGCGCGCATCCAGCCTAAAAATAGGGGGGTGGGGCTCGAATTTTTGAGAATGTCGACCTTTTACTAAAAAAACAGGGTACGTTCAGAGCTATAAGTTGTGCATTAGCCGAATTCCTACCTTTTTCAGTAGTGGACTTTTGTGTCGTTTTCAGTCTACTTTGTTCGGACTTTTTGTTTTCAGTTCTGAGGGATCGGAGTGCTCGAACGAGCCTCCCCCCACGAGTGCGCGCATGCGAATTTTTTTCTCGAAATGGAACTCAGGCTCCATGGAAATTATTTTCCCGTGCGGCCCGGTACTTTCTAGCTCGTCGATAAACCGCTTATCATGTATATAATGGTTTACGTGAATAATTGTCTAATGCTCACTAGTGCAGCACTTGTTGAACCCAGCATTAAGGCTAAATGTTCGAGTTTGAACTATAAATTTAAGTTTTTGCTCGAGATATCCAGTTTTTACTTGATACTCACCGGGGATCAGTCAGATCACCAGGGCCGACTATCTCATCTGCATAAACCGGACAATAATCGAACGCAGAATAATAGATACTTATCTTGAATCCCTATAGAAAAAGAATGGTCAACGTCAAAAATAATTTCGAGTTCGATTCGATCACAAATATTAAACTTTAACCCCGGGGCCCGATGTCAATATCGAGAGGTCCATACCACTGTAACCTCAGTGGTTCCCGGGCCTCACAAGGTGACGTCACGGATAACCTCGAGGGTCTGTTCAGGAGACTAATACCACTGAGACTGTGACCAATGAGATAAATATAAATAACTATGTATATAGCTCATTGACTGTGACAAAGTGTCTGTTCGAGACTAACGCGATTTTAAAAGGCTGGGTTCGAGACTAATGCTCAATGTATGCTGCGACATCTATTGAGAAAAAACAACAAACACTTCCAGGTGGGAGTTTTGTTTACCAAATAAGGTAACAGACACACTGTGCTGTTATCGGCTCATGTCATGTAAGATGTATTTTCAGATATGACCCAAGCCTGTGAAGTATTTGTACTCTGTAATCAGTGTAAAGTTTCTAAGATCTTGTACAACGAATAGCTGTGGTCGTGATGCCAAAAGGCAAAGCGGTGAGTATTGACTGCATGAATTACAAACACCGTTGTCTCTTCATTTGTCGAGTTGAGCACTGATTTCAGGGGTCAGTACGCAGCCACAGGGGCCCAGTTATAACTTGAACTCATACAGTTTTTTATTGCGGACCTCATACTTTTAAAACTAATTCGTTGTTGGTCAACATTTAGGCTATGTCCCTGAACTGAATCAGTGACGGTCAGCGTGGAGTCGAGCGCCCCGTAGTTGGGCTAATGACAGTGCCATGGATCTCTACTCATTAGTGTTCATTAATCCAGATGAGAAGTGTTCGGTTTGCAAAGAACTGACAGTTCATAAGTAATCCTTGAGATCATGCCGAATGCATAAAATGACACCAAGTCAACTTAATTGTAGAGCCTGATACCAAGCAATAACGAACTGTATAAGTTCGAAGCCCTCAGTGAAATCGTCCAATTTGATTAAGGAACAATTTGGGACTAATTTCACAACGTTGACTATGTGGCCAAAATCAAAAGTTGTTTCTTTGTAATGAAATGCAGTCGCAGCTGCTTTGTAGTTCAAATTTTAGATCTAGTTCTAAAGAAGGAAGCCAAAAAAGTAATGACTTGAAAAGACTTTCTCATTTTGCTTAAATTTCTTAAGTTTTGGGTCAAGTCTAACTGAATATCGAGACTTTACACATTCTCAAGAGGAATGTTGAAAAACATTTCAGTCTTTACACTTGAGTGAGTAACCTGATCAAGTAAGTTTGTGCCAAATACAGATATTTGCAAACTTGACTGGTGGAAATGAAAGTGCATGTCTTTCTGAAAGTACGCAGTGTGTGTAGAATTCAATTTCTGAATCTGGCTTCCAATGGGGGCATGTGAATGTCCTTTTAGTAAAAACTTGCAGAAAAAATGGAACAAAGGTTTTTAGAAAAGGGCCAAATTTGTATTGATAGAAATATTCAATATATAATCTTGAAAATGCTATCATAGTTTTGCAAACAATCTTTTTTCATTAGCATGTATGAAATTGATCTTCAAAACTTTCCCAGCAATGTTTTTGGCAAAGTGCATAGCTCACAATATTTTGTTGAGTGGGTGATGTTACGAGGAAGTTTGAGGTATTAACCAGTTGCTCAAACTAAGAACCGCCTCTTCCACAAAATATTTGCAAATTATCGTAATGTAAGTGTATCTGTAACTTTCATTCGAATGTTATCAGCCATTTATTTGTACATGTTTCCACCCAGGGCTAAACCTCAGTTATGCATCACTATCTACTAGTTGTAAACAGCAGTAAACTACTCTGGCTTACTAAAGCCATGTTTTTAACAAGGAAAATCTACATTTTAAATTTTAAAATTAGTACACTTGTAATACATCTGTAATGATATTAAGCATTGTGTTAAGAATTATCTCCTCTTTTTCTTTCAGAAATGGATTGGGCTAATCTCCCTGATCATATTGTGATATCCATCTTGAATTATCTCCCACTGGCTGACCGCTGCCAGGCTGGGCGAGTGTGTAAGTCATGGGCAGAGTCTTTCAAGTCCTCCTATCTTTGGACATCGTTTGATTTCTCATTTCAAACTCCAGAAAATAAGAAATACATTGTGTGTGTGGAACAACATGGGCAGACACTTCAAAATGTCTGCATTGTATTGGACCAATCCCTGGAGGACAATAGAACAAATGCGTGTACGGTGTTGGCAAAACTGTCTAGAATAGAAAGCACAAAACTGCGAAGATTGAAGGTAAAGTTCACAGGAGAAAATCCGTTATTCTATGCGGGACAGGAATTCTTGACAGTTTTATACAGTTTGTTTTCTTCCAGGAATACACCAAACGGGTATCATGGACTGATTGACATAGACTTAAGTGGGTTGTATGTAGGATTAGATGATAAACTGATTGAAGTATTAGCAGAAAATCATGCTCAACTAGAAAGGCTGAACATTCAGAATAAAATGTTGGTTAGTAAAGTGAGTCCTAACTCTATATTACATTTAGTTCGAAAATGTCAGAAGCTGAGAGATTTGCAACTTTTTCAGTCTAGTATTTCTGAGGATGCAATGATGATTTTTATTGAAGACGGATACTGCTGCCTCGAACATATTTCATTGTTTTGCCGCCGCGAGGAAAAATACCGCGCAAGTCTCAGTAACGATACTTGGTTGAAGGTTGGAGCTAAGTTACCCCGTCTGAGGGTCACTCTCTGGTTTGATCACACTTGTCCCCTCCATAAAGTGAGTGAAATCATGAAGCCCTCCATACCATGCAAAACACTGCGTCTGGAAACCTTTACAAGAATTTATGATGAAATCAACCAGGCTACGACATTCTATGCAGAAACTTTGGAAAAACTTATCGTCTCGACAACATCGTCCGTAGAACTGAATGAAGCACTATTAACACTGTCCGCAACTTGTTCGTCGTTGAGTTCATTGCACGTGTTTTGTTTGCTTAAAAAGGAAACGGTTGAAAAAATATTCGAAGATCATCCAGTGATTAAAGAAAAAGGATGGTACACACTGAAGTATATAATGGAGCCGCATCCATGGACATCGGGTGGAAATTGTTGAGTCGCAAGTATAGTTAAGGGAAGAAGTGTGGAGTATATTACTGAAATGAAATGTATTTAATTGCAATAATTGGTATTAATAATTTTTTTATTGTTTTATGAAAAGGCATCATAACTAATATTATTTATGATTGTCAAAATCATGGTTCAGTTGTTTTTCGATTAATGCTATTATCTGTACATTTTATAAGACTTGTGTTGATCTTTTGAGTAAAAATGTAAATAATCATCCGTGCTAAGTCTGCAAGACAAAATGTATAACTTTGATGCAGCGAATAGTGCATCGCATTATTACAGAATTTAATTTGTAATAACAAGAGCAATGCAAAGCATTGATTGAAATCATCCACATCTGTACAAGCAGTATGCGTCTTGGAGCCACTGTAGGGTACCAAAATACTCGGAACTGTCCAAAAATCTATTAATTGTGTTTGTCAAAAGGTAGACATTTGGCAACTTTCACCATAATTATCCTTTAAGTGATTTGACATATAGAGGCAGATGATAAAAGACAGACTCAAACTTAATAAAAATGGCCACTAGGTGGTGCAGTCAGTTTGGACATGGGTAAAAAAATTTTCTTTAAGATCCTTTAAGCAGGCAGAGAATACTTTTGATCATCGGAAATAGAACAGTGCTGTCGTCACCTTAACAAAAAACAACTTCCTAAATTTCATGAAATTTGGTCAAAAAACTGACGGAAGATAAAGAGGTAAATGTAACAAATCAAAATTGCCACTAGGGGGCAGATTGGTAGTCAGATCCCCCAGAAAGTCTTCCGATGTTTGTTGTCACATGCATTGAAAAACACTGGTGAAATTTCTCAAAGATCTTTCACGGAAATAAGGAGATACAGCTGTGGATGCAAAAAACACCCTCAAAATTATTTGCCACTAGGGGGCACTTCAGTGGTCAGATCAATACAAAAATTAATGTCATCTGTGGTCTTTTAAGATGAAACGCATCACCTAATTTTCATGACACATGAAGCGATTTGGGAGATAGAGAAGTGGACACCAAAAACTGATTCAAGCATAAAAATGACCACTAGGTGGCGCATAAAAGGATGAATCCATCTGAATATGGGAATATATAATATCAACTTATTTACAAACTTCAAAAAAAATGTCCAGCAATTCTGAAGATACAGAGGTATCGGAAAAAAAAATTGCCACTAGGGGGCACAGCGGCAGTTGGATCCATCCGTTAGACATTGAAATACATTGCCACTTTCATAGGAAAACACTCGCTTAATTTCACAACTTCATAGAAACACATCCACCAAATTTCATGAAGATCCAGCAAGAATTAATGAGATATAGGAACAGACATAGTACGCCAAGACAGAGAAGACGACAACACGCACCACAAGTATGTATATAATATTGTGGGCACATAAAATTTTGAAAGACAGCCAATAATCACTCATTTTCCGGTATTTGTTCTCTAGTTTCAAGCGATTTTCTATGTTTCACATCATAATAAACTTTGATATCTCCACTTCTGCACTTCTGACTGATGTTTTAGCTTGCAGTCCATGTTATATGCCATATTTGGTTTGACAGAGCAGTTGCATTATCAAGCATTAGCTAATGACATTGTCTCAATCTCAAACTGTTTTAAGGGGCTAACAGCTTATCAGAGGTGACGAAAAAGATGCAGTTTTGTGTTGAAGGCTTTGTCAGAACTAAGAAAAGCGTAACAGTGACGATTAGCAAAGAGAAATAAATGTTAAACATTAATTACACAGAATTGGATACATAAGTATATTAATTTTACATACTGTGACAAGTTTGACTTATTTAAGAAAAGAATATTATAACATGAGAGCAAGAGAAGCCAATTAAAAAAACTTATATCACAAGGCTACGTGGAACCACGGAAAGTACAGAGAGAAGTTCAAATAAAATAGTCCATAAATACATATTACTGTAGTTAATCAGATTTTTATCAAAGACAACCTGTCACGAACAAACAAAAATCGCCTACAATGACCGTAGCAACAATCCAGTAAGATTGTCTTTTCATAAAGTTGTTTAAACAGGCATATTTTCGTACACTAATGTCCACTGCACAGTCACGATGCAATGCTCAGGCCGCCAGTAATTGAGCGGTCTGTCCAAGAAACAGGCTGGCAGTAAAATGTCTATGTAAATGATTACGCTGTGACCAGTATCAAGAGAATCGTTCGCCTTCCCCCGGCTGCGACAGTTTACAGTTGTTCTTAAGTGTCATTGACGTCCTAATGTCCACCAGCACATCTTTCATACAGAAGCTGGGTTGCCAAGCCTTCAATGTCTTGAACTGATCTCTATCCACCTATAACACAACAATATGAACATGTCTCAATATGAACATGTCTCAATATGAACATGTCTCAACATGAACATCTCTCAACATGAACATGTCTCAATATGAACATGTCTCAATATGAACATGTCTCAATATGAACAAGTCTCAACATGACTCTCCAAAGACAGCTGTTTCATTGGTCAACCTCCACACTCATAGAGGTAACAAGCTCGGAGTTGAACATGACCAGTTGGGCTTACTTGTACAACGAATTTGACAAACACAGGGCTTGCAATGACCAATGACAAAAAAGAGGAAAATTTTTCCAGGTGATTTATCGTTCCACAAATATATAGGCTTGAGTGACAGAAATATTTTTTGTGTTGTAAAATTTAAATGAAATAAACATTTTTGCATGAGCAAAGTATAAAAATGATAAAAAGAGATGAAAAAAGAGGAAACTAGAAACCAAATAAGAAGAAATGGAACCAAAAAAAGAAAATTCTCTTAACAGAAGAAAATTCAAAGCCCTGAAAACAATGGAATGAACTTGAACTTATGTGTCCTGCAATGACATTCAGTATTGTACGAATTCATAGGCTTTATATTCATAATCCCCTGGAGCGTAGACATGCACATTAAAACACAAACGTGAATTAGGACAATTTTACAGTGGAGAATACTTCCTAAAAGTGGCTAGATTGTGAAACCATTAGGGAACACTTTATGATTGCAACAACTCAAAAAAGTCCATTCAAGAAAATTAAAGTACTTAAAGAAAATACTTAATTCAGTTCGTTTTCAATTTGTAAACCAGGAAGCTGTGAGAAAAGGTCTCAAACTCAAAAGTTTTTGATTCCAGACGATAGTTTCCTCTTGTATCAAAGCACTTCCATAATTTGGGATACCATACATTTATTTTAGAAATTTATAAACAAAATCTGATGTGTCTCAAATTATGTATGCAGCAACAAAATGCTAGTTATGTGATGTCCTTGATACTTTTGACAAAACTTTTAAAAAAGAATTTTGCTATTAAAACGTTATAATGGGCGTGGCTTCAGCAAGTCAAAATACGCAATGTCAAAGTAAGATAAAACAAGAACGAGGAGGTTTGTTAAGAGAAAAATAATAATAGACATTTGAGCTGCATTCAGACCACACTGTAACCATAGAAACCAAAAAGACAATTAAATTGATTTGCTTGTGTGAGGATTGTAAAACTGAAACAAAAATTTGACATTCGCCTTAAACAGAGCTCAATATAACTTGAAGAGTAAAAATGACATAAAGAGTAAAAATAACACAACACAATTAACAGTACCCAAAAGGAGAATGGTAATGATAGGGTGTAAATAACAAGCATAGAGAGCGACATCTTCTAAATAAAATCCACAATGCTTAACTACCTTGGTATTTGTTTATTCATTTACTCAAAATAAAGTGATTCAGTCAAACATGGGTTAGGAAACCAGTAATATCCATTGGCACCGATGAACAACGCGTACATCTCAGCCAATGTTGTTGACCATCTATGATGTAGCATGCAATAGCATGGGATGATATTTAAAGTCTATGGTCAAAGTAATTGTTTTTGATGAATGATGCGGTTATGGGACTAACAAGTGCTTCCAGAAATAAAGCTGCATTATGGTCAAGCAGGTTTTACCAGAAATACTTTTTCACTTTCAAATCAGGAAGCAACTGTAGGAAGCTTATAGAAAACGGGCGAGTGAACAAACTAATACAACTAAGAAAAAACCTTAAGGAAACCTGATTCATGTACGCAACATAATCCGTAAATTCCATAAAACATGTATGTGCCAACGGCATGCCAACTCTTTTCTATAATCAGGGCTTGGAATGACCAATGACAAAAAAGGGGAAAATTTTCCTGGTGATGTATCGCTTGTGTGAAAAAATTTTTTTGTGTTTTTAAAATCAACTGAAATGAACGTTTTGGTATGAATTAAGTCAAAACAATGATAAAAAGAGGGAACTGAATATCAAATAAGAGGAAAACAAAACTAAAAAAAAGAAGAAATCCTCTTCAAAGAGGAAAAGTCCTGATTTTAATACAACTTAAGAAAACAGACAAAAGTCAACTACTGGTTATGAGCATGACACAGCTATGTTTACACAGACAGGCGTAATTTGGAGTTTTGCTTAACATGGACAAAGTTTCACTGTACTCACTGTGTGCAGGTACACTTACCACTCACTGTGTGCAAGTACACTTACCACTCACTGTGTGCAGGTACACTCACCACTCACTGTGTGCAGGTACACTTACCACCGACTGTGTGCAGGTATACGTACCACTCACTGTGTGCAGGTACACTTACCACTCACTGTGTGCAGGTACACTCACCACTCACTGTGTGCATGTACACTTACCACGGACTGTGTGCAGGTACACTTACCACTCACTGTGTGCAGGTACACTTACCACTCACGGTGTGAAGGTACACTTACCACTCACTGTGTGAAGGTACACTTACCACTCACTGTGTGCAGGTACACTTACCACTCACTGTGTGCACGTACACTTACCACCGACTGTGTGCAGGTACACTTACCACTCACTGTGTGCAGGTACACTTACCACTCACTGTGTGCAGGTACACTTACCACCGACTGTGTGCAGGTACACTTACCACCACTCACTGTGTGAAGGTGAACTTACTACTCACTGTGTGAAGGTACACTTACCATTCCTGTGCTGCCGATACCATTCATCTTGATTTTAGTTGTGAATTTCACTACAGGAGGTTCCTTTGGATATCTATTTCCACAGGTCAACTCAAGGTTATATATTCTGTTTTCAAACGTCGTCTGGAATACAGCAGACATACAATTATTTTATGTTTAACCCAAAGACTTTTTGTCTACCCACTGTCAACTCAGACTGGGTTGGAACTTTCTTAATACTCTTGCAAGACTAAACAGGAATCCTTGCTTTGAACTTCATTTCTGATAGTGACTGTGGTGCAAACACTGCAGTTTTGTGTGAAGACATGTTAACAGTGCCAGTTCGATCCAGACTTTTGTCTCTTTCTTCCTCCTTCCTTCCCTCCGTCCCTCCCTCCCTAATACTCTCTCTCTCCCTTCTTCCCTCCCTCCCTCTCTCTCTCAGAGTATAATCACATCAGCCATTGTACAGTTATTAGGTATATATAGGATAACGAATCTGTCCTCTTATTTCTATCAGAACTAGTGACTTTGATTGACAGGAATACCATCAACGTGCCTACCATATTTGTCAGTGAGAAGAAAACAACGAATGTTAATTGTTGGTTTGATGAATAGTTTGTACTAACACATAAGTCATAAAGACATTAGGCTTGCGTGAAAGAAATAAACAAATGATCTTTGTATTAATTTCACATGTCAATAACATATCGTCACAGACAAGCATAGTGCACACTACTAAACCCTTGAACAAACAAAAGCAATGCAAAGTGCTGAAATGCACCCAAATGTTGCACAGCTTTCAGAAGAGCTCAAACTTTACATATCACGAAAGAAACCACTTAAAGTTGCCACATCTTGAGTAGAGAATTCAGAAAGCAATCTAAGAATGTTAGTACATTTGCGATAGAAAATAGGCAGATGCTTTTTTCCCTGAACACGAAAGCAGATGCCAAATTTAGTTGACAACTTCAAGGCTATGGCAGATAACACGGTGCCAAAAATAATAATTACCAATAGGGAGCGCTAGTCAGCAAAGATTGGCATCTGCCTGACAAAGCCTTTATGAAGATCTTTCAAGGAATTTCGCAAACTTAGTGGCTGATGCAGAAACTAAACTAACTATTAGCCACATGGTGGATGTGCAAACAATTGACATACCAGACACAGTCTTCATGATGTCTGTCCACGAAAGGTTCAAGTAATTTACATCATGAAGAAAGTCTTAGAACTAAAATCTAGCAAAGTAAAAGACATTGGAAGATTTGATATAATTATCACTGAGGGTGTATGGACTGTTACTTCTTTAAGAGTAAACATTGACTTACAGTTCTTGATATGTACTTAATATAACACAGCGATGTACAGTTCTTAAACCACTGCCTGTTACCAGTGATTATGCCTACCCGTGGGGGTCCTAGGATCATGCCAGTCCATTTAATCAAATCCATATCATCGTCCTCCACTATACCCCAGCTGACAGTCCCATCTCCACCTTTTTGACCTTCCTCAAGCTCCTCCAGTAGTTTGAAATTCCGAGGGAGCACTGAAACAGAAAAAGTAGAGATAACTCGTAATGGTAAACAAATCTGGAGTAGACACCTGGCTGGGACTTGACAGTGCCATCCCCAGAATAAAAAATTAGTCAAGCTTCCAAATCAACCTGTCGGGAACGACCAATTTTCTCCAGGGGAGAAAGGCTTTTCAATAACTCTACCAAAGTTAAACTTTTTCCTAGACAGTACCACCGTCTCAACTGGCCCAAGTAGAGAATGTGGTCATCCTATCCAGGCCCTACATACACTGCCAGCTTTTGGTCGAAATATGTCCAACACTGACTAAACCATAAGTCATGTTGCTACAAGTACCTTTTGCATATAGAGAGACACTTTAGGAGGCCATAGATGTTTTTAACTCTTCCCTGCTTGAACAAATACTCATACAATCAAAAAACTTTTTTCGTAGTTTTTCGTTCAGTTGCCCAAATCAGCAACTCTCCATTTTTACATTACTGCACCAGCATCCTATACGCCGGCAGAGTAAACACGTAAAAAATGGCGAGTTGTCGATATGGGCAACTGAACGAAGGACTGTTTGAAAAAAAAAATTGATTGTGAGAGTATTAGTTCAAGCTGGACAGAGTTAGACATCAACACCTTCCTATATATGAGCAAAAAGGTACTTACAGCAACGCAACTTTGATGGTTCAATTACTGTGAGGAATAATTTGTTGAAAAGCTTCCGATGTATTGAGTGCCCATAAGATAATTAAAAATTTTCTACTGGGGTCAGCAGAGATGATAGTACTGC
Organism: Phoronis australis; assembly: GCA_002633005.1. Classification (NCBI taxonomy): domain Eukaryota; kingdom Metazoa; phylum Phoronida; family Phoronidae; genus Phoronis; species Phoronis australis. The sequence continues at coordinate 197,467 of NMRA01000219.1, read as the reverse complement.
CTCAAACGTTTTTCTAGATGATATGCTACTGCCTCGAAGAGTGTCCAGAAGAATGGTAGAACAACCCTGGGTAATTACAGCGACACCTCCTGTTAATGAATGAAACAGCATCATCGATTCTAAATGGTGTTTGCCCGTGAGATTTCTCCTCAAGTTTTCTTGAGATAACATGGAGCAACAAAGGGCAGCATTTCACCCTTTTCCATAAATTTTTAAAATTGTGATCATTTGGCCCATTTCCTCAAAATTCTCTGAAATGATACATTTTCACAAATTTGGACCTCAAAAACAACCCCCCTTTTCCAGTTGCAGATTCCTAATAGCGGATGTGTACCAGGGTCACCATAGGAAATCAAACTCTTGGGACCGTAGCTCGCTACTGAGGTCGACCGGTCTCGGTCAGTTTTAAATTATGAAGAGCGATGCTGTGCAGAATGTGGGTGTCCATAGATAAGTTTAGTTTTTGGCCGCTACACCGCCAGATGTCTCCTTCCATTCAACATGGCGGTATCACTACTGGGAAACAGTGCAAGCAGAAATTTGAAGATAAAATACCAAGGAAACGAGGTAGGAGGCATTTTTGAATTTTTTTGGAATAATAACAATGCAAGGCATCGAACAATACCAAAATCATGTGCGTAGGTCCATGTCGTCATGTTGGGAACAATTACGCAGCCCTGTCTGCAAAACCATGACCTGAAAATTACGCCTCAATTTAACTAAACCATCAAACTCTTGTCACTGAGGTTACGTAGGACCCTAGAAATTTTTTATCCATATTGGCTTACTGTTGACCGTCTATGCCTATGCCTGCTATGGCTATGGAACACTGTGTTTCAATGCAGTGTCAGTGACAAGACTGTGCATGGGCGTTTGGCCGGTTTACCCATGAAAGTCATGCACCTATATCCTAACCACATCACTATCGACACAAATTGTGAGGTAGGTTTCTCATCCCAGTCTCATGGGGGTTCGCTGATAATGAAAATTGCTTTGCAATTGCAGGTGACTGGTCTCGAACCAAGAACCTGCTGAGCCGTCAGTGAAAGACAGGGACAACAGCGTTAGAGAAAAATGGCAAAGCCTATAAAAATAACATAGCTCTAGTTTTGTCGGCCACAAACTGCAGACTTAATTGAAGAACAAGTAACAAAATGGCTCTGATAAACCAAATTTTTATCGCATACCAACACCGCTTCCACTTCCTTGCGCCATTTTGTATTCTGACAATAAAGTTTTCGAAACTAATCTTTGTAGTGACTAATAGGCCACTGTAATTTGAATTAAATTGTTTATATTAGATAGAAAGGTGGGTAAAATATATTTATTTGCAACAGAAAGGTTCTAAATCATTTATTTTAGAGGCGAGAGTATCATCTGACGTCATCCTGTAAACAATATGGCCGCTGTAATTGCTCAATTGTCTTGGGAATGTCAGATACTTACTTTTGCTTGTGTGTAGGAATGCTATGGTAAGTACGACATGGATGCTGTAATGAGTTCTCGCCACTTCTTGGCACTTAAGTTACTATTTTGCATATTGCCTGAGATCGCATCTGCATTTACGGTTTACCCGCTTCATAAGCAAACGGACATGGAATTTTGACGTAGGCTACGTGGTTGTATTTGCCATCGTAATTATTTGTTGGTAAAAGTACTGAGATGCATAACTATGATAAGTAAGTTTATGGAGATCAGCGTAATCTAAAAGTTACACTGAATGGCAAAAGCTTTGGCACTTCTGGATTGATTTTGTCTGTATCCTTTAGACAAAAGCCTAGTTTTTCACCGACCTAATAGTTCAGGACTAGTTTAAAGGAACTTTGGTCCTACTTACGGTAGGTTCTCACCATTACATCTGACATGGTAAGGTCCTTTTAGGCTGGGGGATGTAGCTGGGCTTCCGAATGCTGGGCGATATTTATACCTGGCCACAAAGAACGTATACGTGGAAAAAGTCTAAGACAAAGTTTGATAAAGCGTGTTGTCTGGATTTCACAACTTATTGTAGTCGTGTCGGTAATAGTCACTTTCAGGGGTAACCAATTTTCTTTACTGAATTACTGATATCTAAATGTCAAAGTCCGGTACCACTGTAAATTACTACTGTGGTCATGTCTGTATTGTGCAGGAAAGAATTATAAGTCTGAAACTAAATATGCTAAAACAGTGATTTCTCATCCCATTTTTACGCTTACATAATCTATATTGACATTCCAAATTTTTACTAAAATGTTAAAAAGTGACATAAATCTACCAAAAATTTTGAAAAAGGCATATTCACATTCCCTCTCCCTCAGAATCAAGTCACACAAAAATATTGTGATTCAGTTGAATATGAAACTGAAACCATACATTACAGTTTGAGCATGATACTTGTCAGTACTGTGTTTTTTAACATACTCACCAATTTCATATGTCATTTACTCTGAGATGTGTTCAAATACGCTGTTTGTAGACATACGCGCACCCTTTAATATGGGGGACCTCGAATTTCCGACAATGTGGACCTTTTACTGACAAAATAGCCAAAGGACTAAAAAAACAAACGGGGTACCACGTCCAGAGCTGTGAATTGTGCGTTTGCACCTTTTTAGTTGACTTTTGTCTCGTTTTCTCGGACTTTTTGTTTCTGTGAGGCGGACCTTTTTGTCCACTCCTCCAAATGGGGGGGCTCGTTTGAGCCCCCCGGGCCCCTCTGGGTGCGCGCATGGTAGATACGTTGTAGACGGTTGAACTTTACAATTGCGGGAAAAATTCTTCAGTTTGAGACATTGGAAATTTGATCATTTTGCCCAAGGTTGTTGGAGCTTGTCCCAAAGTCTAGAAACAGACAATTTTGGCTGCTCACAAATTCAAGAATCACTGGAAAGATGGCAAAATTACTTACTCTATAGATTGAAAACACATTGTCCAAAATTTGAGAAGAGAAATAAGGTACATAAAAATCACTCTTGTCCCAAATTCCAGAATCAAGAAAATGATTTTTTGCTGGAGTATCCATATTCCAAATTCTGGAGACTGTTCCAAATTGGAGAATTTTATCGTAGTTCCATGACCACTACTAGTACCTGGAATTTTACTGACAGACCTAAAAGTCTGGAATTTACCGCCTCAGTCTCTGGAGTTTTCTCTAGAATTCACTATCTACTCATCTCAACTTGGTCTTTCACTTTCTGAGGATTTTTGGTATAACTCTAATGCCACTATGGACAGATTCGGTTCTTTGACACCAGTTTTGTAAATACTCGGATACTTCACTGTATTTTTGACAGGTATTGCAGTTGGAAAGTTAGGATGCCCACCCATTTAGAGAGTAGATTCAGAAAAGGGGACTCATTTGTAAGGAGCAACCATGAAATGTGCACTCGTTTACAAGTAGGGGTTTGTTGAAGGACCAACACCCTCTTGCTGGGGTAGACGCTTGAGTTTTTAAGATTGAAACAGTACAAGAAGAGATTCCATGTTATCAAAAATCTTTTTTGTTTTAAAAATGTTAAATACCGTCTTGTAGATTGCATGAAAAATTCTCTACTTACATTCAATAGAATTGAGATATTGAGAACATGAGATATTGAGAACATAGTTTATTGCCTGTTTGGGACTGATCTCTTAGCACACATTACATATTAAATATTTGACTTTGTATGTTGTTCTCAGTCAAGCTTGATCTGATAGAGATTTTAGACTAGAAACAGCCAATCCATTCTTAATGAATGATAATACTAGGAAAAATAATTCCATCTATCTATTGTCACCTGCATACATTGTCAGTAAAATGACATAATCTTTGGAGTTATCCCATTATTGTTCTGAGATTACATTTCTATACATATAACTTCAATCAGTAAACTGACAAGTTGTCTCCCATGTGGACCTGAGCTGGTGTGGTTTATGCTGAAGGTGTGTGTGTAATTGAAATACATACGGCTGTTTTGTTTTCCAGGTGCTCATGCTAGTTACCACCCTGTGTCCGGTGAGCCCGCACCCGCTTGTGGCGAGTTGAAAGTGAGTCAGACGACAGCATGTGGACGGACTGCGTGAAATCCTTACAGTCGGCCACCACTACCGAGACTGAGGTGGATGCTCTGAAGGCTTTAAAGCAACAGCTGCAACCCGGCTCCAATACCAGAACAGCATGGAATGATGCTGATGAGAGTTTGGAACAAGAATGGTTGCAGAGAGCTGCCAAAGCTAGCTTTGAAGAAGACAATCCATTCCCTGGCAAGTTGCCCGATAACCTCTTTCCTTGTCAGAAGGATCTTGATCGATTCACTCTGTATATTTTCGAGAGACGGTTTGGCTGGTCAGAGACTGTGTGTAATGGGAAACGGGTGCAAGTACAGAGGCTTGGCTCTGTTGGCATGACCTCGAAACACGAGGGCAAATACAAAATGGTTCTGATTGATCTCCTGGATGAATTCATTAAATGGTGAGTTTGCTGAAGTGTTAGAGTGTGTGAAAGTTGGAGTAGTTGCATTGAGTTTGCAACTGGAGTCGCCACCCTTCACTGTGTCAAAATGAACTTTAAAGGGAAAAGCAACTGCCCCTGTTTAGCTCTCAATGTTGAATTATTAACCAAAGTGCTTTGGGTTTTAAGAACATTACCGTGCTCATCCAATCTTGAATTGCAGCCAAAAGCATGGGCAACTCAAATAGCAGACAATGCATACAAGCGCCATTTTAGAATTCACAGTCTAAGGAACGGCCAACCCCAATATACTCAGACATTTTCTTAAGGTGCTGATTATTTCAATGTTCTTGCTGGTAACAAAAATAGAACCCTATTACGGTACGGAAATAACACGAGACTGATTTTATTAAGCCTAATTTGATTTTTGTTTTTAGCTAGCTAAACAAGGCAAAATGCGACTTTAAATATCTAGTAATGGTCCTTGTGTCCATATGTCATGACTCAATTTACTATCAGGATAATTAAGCTCCAAATGTTTTTATATATAATAGTTTATTTGACATAATTTTGGACAGCAACAATATTTTTTTGTCTGATGCTAAAATTCAAGCTTGTATTCTTGGATCTACTATACCCACTTAAGAACATGTCTTGTTATGACATTGGATTGGGCAGTTCAAATGACTTGTGTGTCATGTTATGACATTGTATTGGGCAGTTCAAATGACTTATCAGTCTTGTTATGACATTGGATTGGTCAGTTCAAATTACTTGTCAGTCTTGTTTCTTTGTCTTCTACAGGTACTTACATCAACGTCTGAGCACATCTGTTTTAAAAAGTCTGGAGCACACGGTAGTTCAAGGTAAGCTTTTTGCAATGCAAGACAATAAATTTACAGTCTTCTCAAATCACAAAGCGTTGGAAACAATTTTTATGTATCTTTGGCTTAACTTTGTGACTTCAAAACGAATTCATCCACTGTTTGGAAAACTGCTCTGCGCAATCCTATGTGTGACCCCTTCACTCTTTAATAATTTACATTAAAATTTGCCCTGTCTATCATGCTTGTGACATTTCTCTAGTTTGTGCACATTGGTTGGTATCCTAAGTGTTTGTGTCGTAAAAAGATGGATGAAATGTACAGTGAATATCTATGGAAGCAATACCTTTAAGAAACGATCTTCGTTTTTTGACTGAAATTGAATTACTTTGAATGCATGGATTTCTCCATTAAAATGTTTGAAGTTGATCTTTGGTCTGTCGTTGCATAATGTTCTGTCCTACCTCCCTCTGTATTAAGACTACTGTCTTCTAGCTGCCAACAAACCAGTTGTTAGGAACCAGACTGTTGTACATATCATGGACTGGCTGAAAAAGAACATTGAACTATTGAAAGATGAACAGTTTGAGCTGGTTAAGGTATGGTCTGGTACTTGCTTGCTACACTTTTTTTGGCTAACCGTCATTATTTATTAGTTTGTTATGCGTCAATCCTGATTTTTACGAGCTTATGTTGTTCTTTCTTAGATACACAGTTTATATTTGTATTTTAGAAGTATGGCTATCTTCCATACAACATAGGAAACCATATTGTGTGTAACATTATAAATTATGATGTAGCAGTCTGTTAGTTGGTATGTGACCAAAAATAATAGCTTAAGATTCACCTGCATCTTTTTTAAAGTTAAAGTTCATGCCAAAAGTAATCGGACAAAATTACGTTTCCCTGTCTAGACTGGTAATGTCCTGTTTTTACTGGTCATTCCTGGTTCTCTGATGGTGAATTCCACTTTCACTCGACCTTCATGACAGGAATGTCTTGGTATGTAGTGTGCAACATTGACCAAAGAGAAGTTAATCATCACTGTTTTTCCCTAAAGCATTTTCATGCTGTCACGCTACGTGTGGGTTGACAAGAAACTCACTGGATCGCCATGGCTCAAATTGTTGAAATTGACAATCTGTTTGGTTGTATCATGCGTACTTTCTCTACTTGCAGCATGTCATACTCCTTGGCCTAACTGATGTTTGGTCAGCCATTCGAAGTGCCTGTGCTGCCCGTCTTAGTCCTGTCATAGACCACTTCAGTATTGCCCAACTGGAGTCCTTCTTTAATGACTTGGTCCAGGTGAGTACAGATGTTCCAATGTGTCTGTTAGATTGTGGGTGTGTGCTTGCATTCAGAAACAGGCTGAAACATCTCCATTGACCCATGTAGCTAGACTTATTGGCAGGTGTACATCGACCTCTGCTTGGTTGGGCTCCAAACTCAGATTTGCTTGTCTACAAGTGCATCTTTAAGAGATGCTGTAACACTTGTCTCATTAAGAGCCTTTAGGAATAGAAATTCAGATATTTATTGTTAAAAGTTGAACTTGTTCTTTTTTTGTCACCTAGCAATGTTTCTTTGAAAAAGAAATTGTAGTGCCTGAAAGTCATTCAACAGGTGACCCTGCACCAGAGTGGTCATCAAGATGTCTTTGTAATGACGGACCATAGAATGAATGGAAATCCATGGCTAACTGTAGTTCTGAAGTGTGCCAATCTCAATTGTGACATTCTCTTTTGCTTGTTGACAGTTCAGGTGATTATCATGCCAGTCAATGTCTGATGCGACTGAACATGGGTGCAGTTGTGTATTCCTTTCTGCTGGTGATGTGCCTGTCAATCCGTGGCAACTACTAAGCAGAATTTTGTATGGTTTCTCTCTTGTAGATTTGTCAAAAGAATGACGCCCATTGGCAAGCACAAGAGGGTGCTGTTATGGGTAGGTTGATAGGACTGTACTCACATAAATAGCCCCGACTGAGGGCACCAACCAAGATTAAGAAAGAATGATTCTCAAACTTAAGACTACTTCTGGTCAATTAAATGTATTCTAGTCAGTAAATACCAACGAATAAGAAACCTAATGTTATTGTCTCAGTTGTATACATTTGTTAGCAGGAAGTGCAGTCTATAGTATAGCATGTATTTAGTGTTACTTATTTTGTTTGAAAAAAATAAAAAAATTGTAAATTCCAATTTCCTGTCATATTGTGTCCTAAATTGCAAGATTTACTGTTTATACATTGTACACTTATAAGATATTTATTGCAACTTCTGTTCATGGGGTATGCGGATTAAAGCACTTTACTGATTTTCATTTGTGGGCAAAGTTGGAAATGCACTAAAATGTGTTGTTACAGGTATTAACTCTGTGATACGAAGATTTCATTGGGTAGGTGTACCATCTGATGATTTTTACCCGTCCCAGCTTAAAACGTCTACATCTCCTAAAGCAGACTACTTCTTGAAGGTAAGTATTTAGTGATGTTACTTGTGTTGCAATGCTCTGTGTGCCCATTGTGATGCTGTAATTGTACTAGATATTGCATTTGTTTGAAGTTTGGACATTGAATGTATATATGGTTAATGTAAGCAGTCGTGACATTCGCACACTTTTGAGACAAGTTGAACTAGTCCTTGATGATATGAATAATGTACACAGTTGTGAATTGGTGACATTGTCACACTTTTGAGACAAAGTCATGAGCTGAGCTAGTTCTTGATGTTATGAATAATGTACATAGGAGTGAAATGTGGCATTGTCGTACTTCGTAGACAAAGTCATAACTCAAGTCATTGCTTAATGTTGTGAGCAATGTACAAAGTCCTCCCACTTTTGAGACAAGGTCATTACTTGAATGTTCCCTTACTGTTATCCCGATGTCTCTTTTAGTTTGGTCAAGAAGAGCTAAAGAAGATGCCAGAATTCATCAGTAGTAAGATCCAGAATGTCATATTTCCCCTCCTTTCACACCCACAGCTCAGTATTCGAGAGTATGCGACCAAGGCATTCTCCTCCTATCACACCAGATGTGATTTCAAGGTCAGTGAAGCTATAATCACACGTATAGGAAATGCATATTAGATCCTAAAACCTCCTACATTCTGACTAACTGGCGTGTCAAAGTTAAAGTGATGAAAAAAGCTTAATTTTGCATTTTAGAAAAATATACTAATGTCTTAATACAAAAACAATATATGCTTGGTAAACATTTCATTTAGTAAGTTGGATACAAAACTGAGAAAGTACTGTTAGCTCATCTTACAAATATCTTTAAATGAACAGCATACCTGTTTTTGAATGCCATTGATCGTGAGTTTGTTCGTGAATCATGTAGCTGGTGTATTCATTGATGTCTTTACTATATTCCCTTCTGTGTTATATCGTCCATAGTTTTCAAATTAATCTAGAAAGACTCACTGATAGATAGTTATACTCTGCCGAACTTAACAAACTTCTTGCCAGAATTATTTGGTAGTTAAATCGTAATTTTGTCTGACAGAATTAGTATTTTTGTTCAACTTGTGTAAACATTATTGCATCTAATCACTAATGGTCAGTTTGTGAATGGACTTACAAGGTAATTTTCCTCGTATTCAGCGAAGTGCATTGACCAACACCTGCTGAGAGTTCACATAAATTGAAGCTATTCCTAGTCGAAAAGAAATGGTAACTTAAGTCAAGGTTTTCTGTGTCGAAACTCCATCAAATTTTTACAATTTCTTTTCCGATTTATTTTGAATACTTCCATATCTTATAATGATGATCGCCCTTGTAATCGTATTTCATTGCAGTGCTTCTAAACTAACATTCATCTTTTTAACCAAAACATTCAACAGTACAATAGTGCTCATACTTTTAAACACTATAAAATTTGCAGTATGGCTTCCTTTTAATATAAGAAAGAAAGCAAAATAATATAGCCATTGTGAACATATCTCAACTGCAAATAAGCCCTGTCTAGGTGTGATTAATAGTCATCACCATTGGCTTTTTCAGGATGCGCTGGCATCGTTTGGACATGTGATCACCCTTCTGTGTAAAGGAACAGATGTTCCACCCAACAGGGCGGGGCTAGGTACAGTAAGTATTCTAGTTTTGCAACTTTGTTCATGTTCCAACTGGATTTTAGCTCACCCTTATCTTCTGTTGATGTTTGCTTATGCCGACATGATTTTCTGTTTTTTTGTTGACGCCATAACTGTGTGGTAAATGGATGTAAAACTGTTTTGTCGTGAACACTTAAAGTTGATGTTAGGTGAATAAGATATTAGTTAAAAATCATCTTAAATAAACTTATTTTATGTATGATATACATCAAAACGAATCATGATCTTTCATCTGGATACTAGAAAAAAATGCCCAAAGTCTTGCGTCCTTGCAACCATAATGGCAGAAAACTTTGATCAGTGTCCCCAGTCTTAATATACATAGCCTACCAAATGCCAGTGATTGCAACGTGTTTGTGGAAAAAAGTCAAAACTGTGTGTAAACCTGCAATAACTTGTCTAGTTTCAATTCCAAACAAATCCAAACAAATCAAAAATGGTAGACAGGGATTGAGTAACTTCAGAAATCATCCCTGTGACATAATGATTAAGGTGTAAATGTCTTAAATCTGAATAATAATTTCCTTTAATTAAGTTGTCACAGAAGCTAGAATGTAAATGACATGGCGCCAGGGATGTTATGTAATAATTTTTACCCTTTTATTAACTGAGTGTATTCGTGCTGAGTGGCTGCCTGATGGATGCCACAAATTGTTCCTAACCTATGGTTGTGGACTTCCATTCAGAAGAGGTTTATTTATGAATAATTTACTGTCACTTATCAATTATTCAATCGGAATACCTTTCTTAGAAATAAAAGCTGACATGCCACCAGTAGTTTATTGATCAGTTTTAAGCAGACACCTATTTATAGCTTGTTAGTTTATATTACCATCATTTGTATCTACTTAGTTCTCATTGACATATATTTTGTTTAATGTCTAGCCTCATGATGGCTGCAGGTCAATTCAGAAAACATTGATACGTAATGTACACTTTTTTATTTATATAAGAGATGTTCAAACATGAGTTTGTCATTAAAGATGAATTCCAGTGTTTGTTTAACTAGTATAACTAAATATTGAATGAAGACGTGCCCAGACTGTTTGAACAGTTTTATCCACAGTGGTATGACCAGGCTAGCCATAATCCCAGTGCAGAAAACATATTCCTAGGCACTGGATGAATTCAGTTGGGCAAACTTTCTCTCTTTACAAGAGCTTGAAAACTCTGCCAAACTTTGTGTCAATTTATGCCAGAATTATTGGGCAATGACAGGAAAGTGTTTATTGTTTCCGTAAGATGGCGCTGTGTCGACATTCTGTCATTTAGTCATTGATGGTAGACAAGTCGAATTCCCAGTGAAAAATTTGGTTAACACAGTGTTTAAGATTGCAATAAAATCCAAACTGAAATAAATTGGATTGACAATATTTAGTTTGCGGACTACTGTAAAGAAATTTTTTTCTGAAGTGAGATTAAGTATTTAATCACAACCTTCTTTATTTTTCCGTCCATTGTTATTTAAACATCATTAAAAATTATCCGTTTATTTCATCTCCATCCACTTTACATAGACATTAATAAGTTGATTTCAACTGTCTCTATTCTAGAATCTGCCTCACTTAGCGGTGTTAAACCCTGACTACAAGTTCCTGGACGCCTATGCAGCTGAAGGTCTTCTGGGGGTGTGTGTCTTTCTTATTAAGGTAAGCGACTGGGAGCAAAACTAAGGTTAATAACTTTTTGCAGGTTAAAACAAACTTAAAGTAAATGATTGCAAAGACTATGATGCTTTTATGTCCACTCCTATTGCTTTGTCTCTGCATGTCAGAGTTAACTATTAGCAATTGTTGACGTCATGTTCTTTATGTACTTAATATATTCCGTGTATGACGGTTTACCGACTTGCTGCTTTTCAGTGTTTGTACCGACGCTGTCGGGCGTTAGGGGGGTGCGCTTTGTTTGCGTGACAGAGTTAACTATTGGTCCGTGCCTGTGATATTTTGCAGCATTGACAATACTTGCTCTCTGTGAGACTATTGTGGGTGTTTTTGACCATTTCGCCTTTTTTCTCTGCTTGGGTTTACTGAAGGTTTGTTGTGAGCTGTACTCTGTGCCTGACTGTGGTCTTTGTTCTGCTGGACGTATGGGTTGGAACTTTCCACTCTGTTAAGTAACGCTGGCTTTATTTCACTAAGCCTTTGGCGTGGGTTCCTCTTTTGGTGGGAATTCCCTACACGTTCCCTTGTGGTGTCCTCAATTGGGTCAACCAATAGCGTTTGTTGCTTTCCTTTGTGACGGGAACTAGGTTTGGCACGGCCAATCACAACTGAGTTTGCTAGCAGTAGTGCTGTTCCTATGTATCAGCTGCCTGCAGTTTCGTTACTTGTAATTCTGCGTTCAGGCCTACACTTAAGTTGTGTCTCACGAACTATGGAACCTGTGTCGAAAGACAGCAGGAAATCCAAAGTAACGAAAAATACAGACAAATCTGAGCCTGACGAGGCTGTTAAATAATTATTACGGGTATTGAGTTTCAATTATTTGAATGTCAGTTGTTTTAATATAGTTACAAAGTTGTAAGCTTTGTGCTCTATTTCTGTTGAAACCTTTTCAATAGGATTGGTTGTCTGTGTTTCAGCACATTCCGCCCGGCTTCCTTTTACCAGATTGGCCACTCTATTTCTCCACATTCAGTCTCTACTTGATGCACCAAGCCTCGACTGTACGACAAGCAACCAGTACCATCTTTAAATTTTTAGGTTGGTATTACTATGCATTAGTTGTGAGGGGTGATAAAGAGACTCGCGAGGAAGTTATAAGTAATCACTGGTAGGCACAGCTATGCAATGTGAGCTTTGTATAACTGGATATTAAAGCCTGCTGTGACAGTACTGAAAGTAGAGAGCAAAAGTGAGTAGGTACAGCTCTATTATTTTTCATTTTCATTTTTTGGGAAAAATGGAAAGCAGTGAATTTCCCAATTTTCACGTGTGCATAATACATTCTGATTAAGCATCAGGTGCAGTCAGCAAATTTGATACCAGGAGTCCTTTATTTTTAAATTTCTAAAAAAGAATCATGTTTGGATAATGGGAGACTTTTACATTTATTTTTGCTGCCAGAAATGTGGGTTGTTTTGGCTGTCATCTTCGTGTGTATTTGCTATAGACTTTGTTTTTGTTTATTGGTTTCAAATACATGGTAAGCTGGCAACCAGAACGACCCACAGTACTAGCAATCCTGTTGGTGAAATAAGTTTAGGGCTGTTCCAGCAAAATCTGTATGGGAGGGGGGGAAGGCACTTTTATTTCGTACCCACCGCCCATATTTTTCATTTATTTCTCCAACCCATGACCCATAATTTTTTAATTATTTTTAATAGGTTGAAACATAAAATCCAACACTTGCAAACAAATCGCCTCCAGGAGGACCTGTTAAGAACTTAGATGATTGACAGATAAGAACTAGTTGTCTTGTCCAATATTGTCAAAAACTAAAGTAGCCTGTGAGCAATACTTTTGGCAGCCACCAGGTGTCTCTGTTCACCATGTGTCTATAATTTCAACGAACATTTTTTCAATTATAAGGATCTATGAATCTC